>JAODAL010024514.1:0-60437 GCA_025379985.1 Phyllomedusa bahiana | reverse complement strand
ACCCCACCCTTTGACCTCGGGCATCAAAAAGGCTTTCCCCGCCCACAACTCCCGCTCACGGGATTTTTTTCTTTTTGGGACCTTTTCCCGTAACCCCCCAGAGAGGGTTGTGCGGAAAACCCGGGAGATAGCATTTTCTAAATACCAACACCCTTCGGCACCAACAACCAGGCCATTTTAAAAAAGGCACTCAAATCACCTTTTCTTCCCCATACGATCCGGTTTTTGAACTGCGGAGTTTGTCTTGACCATTTACATGCAAAATGCACGATTTTCCCCATTGATTGGCTGTTTAAAATTAAGTTTTAAAACGAGCAGTTGGACAGGTGTACCTAATAAAGTGGCCGGTGAGTGTATACTTTCCTGCTATACATTTACGCCATGGATTGGGAATAGAATGGTAGCAACAAATCCCCACCCTGCTTAATGAAAAACTCAGCTCACATTTCTTATACTGCTTTACTCTCATCTTTTATACTGCTCTGGATAAAATTAAGGGGTTTTCCCCAAAAGGTTTTCCAAAACTTGAGCTGTTTCTCTTACAGATTCAAATCCAGGGGTGTGTCTCTCCTCCCAGTAGGCGGGTATTCCCTCACTGACAGTGGCGTAGCTGCAGCGGTCACAGTGGTCGCAGTTGCGACCAGGCCCCTGAGCCAGGGGGACCCCGCAGGTCTCCCTCCCACACCGATCGCTGGCTCAAAAAGAGCCACGATGCAGCGTTGCTGCCCCCCCCGCCCCCGGGGTCAAGCGGTGACTGAGGCTGGGGCCGGAAACACTGAAAATGGCAACTTACTCTTTGAAGGCAGCAGCGCATGCAAGATTTTCATTGAAAACCGCTGCCTGTACGGGCCCCCAACCTATTTTACTTGGGGAATAGCAGATCCCGGATCGGCACCCCGGGAGTGGGGGCGTGATGCTATGGTTTGAGCGTTTACGTTGGCTATCGACACGGGGGATAGTCGAAGTCGGCCCCCATCATAAGGTTTTCGATAGTGAGCAGTCGATTATGAGCGATGCCCATTAAAGCTTGGGAAGCAACAACCCCTTCATTCTTACACCCAAACAGGGCTGGAAAGCTGGAATTTTAACATCCACAACACCCAAAAGGGATACTCAAATTTTTAGCACACACTTAGGTTATAAAACCACAGAAAAAAAAACACACACCATTTCACTATCCGTCTTGTACCACAGCATGCCCCTTAAACCCTGCACACCCAAAAATTTAAAAAGTGCCAGAAGGCGTATAAATTAAACCACTCTTACTTGACGGACAATGAATACCCCTGCCGGAACGCAGCATGACCCCAAAACCTGCATGCCCCCCAGATTTAAAGGCCGGAAAAAGGGTTTTTTAAAAACACCTTTATTTCACTGGACTTGCTATACCTGTCCTGGGCCACACCCATACCCCAAAACCTGCAAGACCCCCACATTTAAAAAGTCCCGGGAAAAAGAGTCTTTCACCACCATTTTATTTTTCACTGGACATTAACTATCCCTGCCGGGCCAAAGCATAGCCCCAAACCGGCATACCCCCACATTTAAAAAGTGCCGGAAAAAAAGGATTTCAAAACCACCATTTTATTTTTCACGGGACATTGACTAACCTGCCCGGGGCCCACATGACCCCAAAAACCTCAAAAACCCTCCACATTTAAAAATCCGGAAAAAGGAATCTTTCAACCACCTTTTTAGTTTCACTGGACATTGACAAACCCCTTCCGGGGCCACAGCATGACCCGGGGCCGGATTTACAGGGGGTGCGGTGAAGCCCGGCTGCTCCGCACTATAACACGCATTAAAATACCCGATGACCAGCAACAAAACGTCAGCGAAGGAGATGCGGAACGAAGTGGAGAACTCCACCTTCCTCAGACACAGTAAAAACCCTGGGTAGACTTGCCCCTCCGAGAGTGTGGCCCCAATTGAGCTTCACTTAAAAAACTCGGTGGTTAACGCCCCTGTTACACCCAGGTCCCCCTTTATTTTGGGCATTCTTTTTCTCATTTACTCAACGGCGGAGGAAAGGCTCGAAATTTGTTCTCTGTCCGTGCCCAACCCATGTCCCCTGAATAACCTACATCGGTCAATTTTCCTGTACCCCCTTGTAAAAAATTTCAGGGGAAATTTTTTTTAACACTATTTTTACATTAAAGTTTTTTAGTACTTTAATTCTAGAAAACATTTTTTTAAAATGGGGAGGAATCCCCCATGTCTTTTTTTTCCTTTTTTTTAATTGTATTAAATGGGTTGCTCAATAAAGGGTTTAATAGTAGTTAAAGATCTTGCAAAAACAAGTCTTTGCAATATTGTCCTTAACGTGTCCTCCCTATTCCTTTTTCTGACAGCACCCACACCCTTGACCCACTCTGACCTTTGGAAAAAAAATGTCTGTTAGAAACAACATTTTTTAGAAAGGACCGTATATAGCTTAAGTCACAGCAAAATGCCCCCAAAAATTTAAACATGACCCTTGAGCCCTTGGACAATTGGAAGAACAAATTCGTTAGAAACAACTTTTTTTTTAGAATAGGACCGTAGAAAATACTGCATGTCACAGCAAAATGACTCTCAGCCACTGTTAAAAATTGTAAAGGAGAAATGCCATTTAGAAGCCATTTTTTTCTTTTCCAAAGGACCATGATATTGCTGATCTCACAGCAACAGACCCCAAAAAATTATAAATATACTTCTCCAGCCACGTTAAAAATTTGAAGGAGAAATCCCTTAAACCACATTTCTGTTCCAAAGGACCATGATTATTGCTGTATCTCACAGAAACAGCCAAAAAAAATTAAAATAAACTGCCACCACTGTTAAAAATTGTGGGAAACATACCCCAAAACCATTGACAAGGGAAAAAAAACTAAAGATAAGTGAGTAAATGAAAAAGGGGTTTTTTCATAAACCTTGGTGTCTTTTAGTCTCCTCACAGCAAACCACAAAATAACTGTTGAATTAGAATAAAAATTTGCATAAAAAGATCATTTAAAAAAAAATTTTTTTCATGAGACCATTTTTTTTTGGAGGGAATGGAAATAGACCACACTAATCGTGACCCCGGGAATTGGGGGCCCAAAATCAACAAGAACCATGCCAAAAAATCTTGATGAAAAATCAAACATCCACATATCTGTGGGAAAACGGATGCGTTTGTCTGTAAGACTCCTCCGGCTTTCTGAAGGTCCGCTCAGATTGACGCTGGGGGGGTGGGCAGGACAAAAACCCTATGGGTGGCGAGCCAGCTCGGGCCATTCGTCCATTTTGGAAACCCAGAAGTCTATTGGGGCCGGGAACCATAAAAAAACACGGGGTTGAACGCAATATCGTGCCCATGATCTTTAAGCTGGTCACTGGGTGTTGAATGATGGGCCCGCATTGCATGCGTTTTTTGAGTGGTTTAAAAAAAGATTGCCCCAAAGGGCACCCATAGGTTTCTGCCCCCCTGCCTCTGCGCCCGCTGCTGCCGAAAGGCTACTTGGCACTCAACCTGTCCGTCGCGGGGGTTTTCCACCGTGACATTTTAAGAACTGAACAGACGCAACAGAAGTCTCCATTGATCAATCAGCAAGGTCTCCCCTTTCCTGCATTTTACTCTCTATTTTGGGGGGGTAAGGGGAAAAGGGGAGTTTTGTTTTGTACCGGGATCCAGGGGGGTGGAGCCACCCAAACTGTTTTTTCATTTTGATGGCCCTTTAAAGCGAGGATCATGTTGGAGGGAAATGGAGCATCCAAGCACTCATGTGAGAGATGGAGCCTTTAGTCCCAAGCCTCGGGTTGAGGGGCACAGCAAACTCATCTTCCCATCTGCCTCAAATTCACGCCAACCTCTTTTCCCAAGCAGGGGCTCGGTGCTAGGAATACCTCCTCCTCCTCCTCCCCTCCTCTTCCTCCGGGCCCGCTTCAAACAGCCCGACTTGTCTCAGATGATGCGCCCGAAGGGTGAGGTGCCCCCCCCTTGCACACCCCTGGGCCCTGAACCACGCCTAATGAAACCGATAAAATTGAAAAACTTCGGGCCTTGTGGGGTTTGATGGAGAGAAAGGCTCGTTCTGCATCTGTGTCCTCTCCTCCTCCGTGTGCGGGACCTATGTTCGAGTTCCAACAACGCCAGAACTAAGATCACCACAAGCATGCGACAAGGCATCGCCGCACGACCTTTTTGGTGCTTTTTCAAAACGGGAAGGATGGGGCGACTCTTTTTACCTGCCTCCACTCCGGTGGCTCCAACCCCCCAGGTCCGCACCCGCTTGTCAGGCCAGTGTCACTTCGACTTTAATGGCATTCCTGCTCCCACAATCGCGGAGCATGGAGGGGAATTCCAGCGTGGCCAAGTCACCCAATGAGACGGGGGGACCGGGGGAAACCGGGGTGACGCGCAACGCAACCAGGGGGGACGAACGTGTGCGAACGCGGAAGTGCAAACCAGACCTCAGCATTCTTTAGCAGGCAGTCCAGACCAGGTACTCTTTCGAAATTTCTGGGCACAAGGGCTGACATGTCCAGGCAAGGGATGGCTCCAGCCTACCGATGTTAAGGGGGGCCAACAGATTTCTCCCGTTATAGCACACCACATTGCCTGCACAAGGTTCTTGCTCCCAGCCACGCTCGGACCCCGTTTTCGGAAGCCGTCCACAGCTCCTGACCTTGTGTGGACGGTCTCCAAGGGAGATTTAAATTTTAACACGGGCCCGGGGCCCCGGGGACGGGGCCACCAGAGGACCTTGGGGGGAAAAACCCGCACCATCCCGCGTTTTGAAGAGGGGTGCCCGAGCCCCAGACCACCGTCACCCCCAGAACATCCACCCACCACCCAGTACTGTCACAAGATTAGCCCCTTGGCCGTGCTTTCTATCCGTGTCGTGGGGAATGGACTTTCCGACACAGAACAGACAAACCCCTGAAATTTTGAACACGGGCTGGCCAGGGGGGGACGTCTTTTTTGGGAAAGAAATGCCCGCCGGGATCTTGTATTTGGGGGGACGAGGGCCCGACTGGCAGAACCCTCGGTCCACCAGACGGAAAGGGAAAAATTTCCAATGCCAAAAGCCTGGCAATGCCGACATTCAGGCTTTTGGCTTTGGGGATGGTTTTGGGTTAAAGTGTTTCTTCTGCTCCCAAACCTGGAAGACAGAAGGCTGGCTGCTAGACTGGCCGCTGTACGGCGTGCAGGTCATCAAACTGGCGGAAGGAGAAGGGGTAGGATGGGTCTCTGGTGGTGCTGGTGGTACTCAGGCGACGGTGGAGGCTGAAGCGGAGGCTGATCCCTGATCATGACTCTGAGAGACATGGGCAGCTGAGGAACGCTTGGTGGTGGCAGAGGAGGAGGAGGCGGAGACAGAGGGTGTGACAGTGGTTGGAGGCCCGGCGTCGGTCTGGCCTTTTTTGGCCAAGTGTTCCCTCCATTTCAACTCATGCATTCGCTGCATGTGACTAGACATGTGGTGGTTAACCAATTAAGGTTCTTGCCTCTACTTATGCGTTTACGGCAAAGGCGGCATATGACATCGCTGGGTGAATCTGTGGCTTGGTCTACGTTGGCCCTGGCTTTAGAGGTCCGGGACCTTTTTGACGGCGATAAGCGAGGAGCTGGGTTTGCTCTGTCCGTGGCTGGCGGAATCATTTAAGCGGACTTCTGCAACCGCCCTCTCCCTTTTTGTGGCGGGACCCGTATTGACACTCCTCGTTCCTCCTCGTCCACTGATGAAGCGCTCGCAAGCAAATTCTGCGGAAAAGACCAGGATGGATCCGCAATGTCGTCATCATCATGATCATCAACACAGGTGAGTTGGTCGTCCTGACTTTCTGCATCCAGAAGCTGCGCGCTACAAGCAAGGGGCACTGCAAGGTGTTGCCGACCGCCCGGGATTTTTTGCGGATTGACCGGCTTCCTTCACCTCCTCTGATGGCATCAGTAACTGGGCGTCAGAGCAGACTAAATCATCCTCTTGATCTTTTAACATGCCTTCTGTCATCAAAGAGGTCTTCAGACAATGGATTATCCACAGTGGTGGGTACACGAGTTGACAATTGGGCTGCTTCATGTTGGACAGATGCTGATGATGCTGATGACGACATTTGTGGCCGTGAGTGGGAGGACGAGGAGGTAAGACTGCTAGATGCAGGTTGCATTAACCACTGAAGGACAGATTGGCGACGATCAAAAAACGGTCAAAAAACACGTATCTGTTATGTTTTCGTATAATACACGGTATTTTTTGCACCTTTCAATTCACCTGTGGTGACTATAGAATTGCTGTTTTAAGATTTACGTGGAAGCTGCGTCAATGAACAATGCTGGGTGCACAAAAGTCAAAAAACACGTATCTGTTATGTTTTCGTATAATACACGGTATTTTTTGCACCTTTCAATTCACCTGTGGAGACTATAGAATTGCTGTTTTAAGATTTACGTGGATGCTGCGTCAATGAACAAAGCTGGGTGCGCAAAAGTCAAAAACACGTATCTGTTATGTTTTCGTATAATACACGGTATTTTTTGCACCTTTCAATTCACCTGTGGTGACTGTAGAATTGCTGTTTTAAGATTTACGTGGATGCTGCGTCAATGAACAAAGCTGGGTGCGCAAAAGTAAAAAAACACGTATCTGTTATGTTTTCGTATGATACACGGTATTTTTGGCAACAAACAACCTGTGCTGACTACAAGATTGCTGGATTGTAATTTAACTGCAAGGTGGATATATCAACACAGGTGGAATGGGTAAAATTGAAAATGAACACCTATCTGAAATGTATACTGATAATAAAAGTGGAGTTTTGCACCTAACAAAGAGACCTGCAGTTACTAGAAATGATGTGTATCCAATATAAGTTCAGGCTGCCCAATATCCAGGAAATATTTCAATAGCAAACTGTTAATAATAAAGATATTGCAGTGCAATGTCTACACTAAGTCTTGGTGAACTTTATCCAGTGTTCTTTATAGATAAAGCTTGTCTGTGTTCGCCTGCGGGGCCCCCCCCCCCACTACCCCCGTGACTTTCCAGCGGTAGATGCTTCTTTAAAATTCGCTAGCTACCTACATAAAATCTTCAAATCTCTACTCTAACTAAATGGGAAGGATCACAGCTAATAGTAGAGGTTTCTCTGTGCAGAAATAGACTAATTTCGCTGAGCTGTTTGGCCACAGGCAGAGCGCACGTCCTATTCCTATGAGACGCTGAGAGACACTAAGGCTGAACAGGAAGGGCTGTTCTATGTTAAAACGAGGTCATGTGATTTTTCCAGCCAATCGCAACCATACACAACCCAGTCATGACGTCGCACACACATCTCACCCTGCTCCATTCTGTAACCTGATTTGCTGGCCGCCAAAATGACAGGAAGCTCCGAAAATGGCGGGATATTAATAGATGCTGCACAGATTTTAACCTTAATTATCGCATGATCTGAAAATTTCGATCACCATAAAAACCTTGCCGATTTCAACTTTGTCGATAAAAATCGCTCAACACTACTCATCACTACTCATAACTTAACGCCCCCGCTCGACTGCAATGGTAATAACCATTAACATCCCATGTACACTTTATAGGGGTGTCGAAGGGTGACTGAGGAATCCGCTTCTCTTTGCTGACCACTATATGCCGTGGTCTTTACTGAGAGCAGCACCTAGAGGGTTAAAAACCTAGTTCTACTCCCGACAGTTCCATCCAGACTAGAGATGGGCGAATTGATTCTAACGAAGTGGAATTCGTTTAGAATTTCAGGAAAACTTCGGTTCTGCACGAAATAGAATTTTGGGGGTAATTTGCGGGAACGAAGTGTGTTTTTTATTGCTGAAATGGCCGCAAGCACATGGCGTGACATGGGGAAGAGAACTCTGGGAGGAAGAAAGGAAGACCCTAAATGACATGTGCAGACATCAAGCCAATCAGAGACCGGCCGGCTTCTGTGACGTCACAGTACTATAACTACGGACGGCATCCGCGCTTCTCACATTCCTCTTGTGCCCTGACATAAGCAGCTGCTGCAGTAGCAACAGCAGAGATCTCACACAAAGTAAATTGATTTTAACAGCGATTTAGGGGGAGAGGGTTTCACTGTCTTTAACAGAGACTGCTCCTCTTCCAATATCATTTTGATTCAGTTTGTGGGGTATTGTAATTCAAGTCCAGGGTGGGTCTAATTCTGCCCCATATACATTTTAATTCCATCTGGTCATTTCTGGAGCGCAATTTATATTCAAGGGTTAATTAAGCGTGTTTGTGCTTTTATATTCAGTAAAATACATGGTGTTTTTAAACGCCACATATGAGTACATTTTTCCTGGTGATTTCTGGAGCGCAATTTATATTCAAGGGTTAATTAAGCGTGTTTGTGCTTTTATATTCAGTAAAATACACAGTGTTTTTAAACGCCACAGACGAGTAAATTTTTCCTGGTGATTTCTGGAGCGCAATTTATATTCAAGGGTTAATTAAGCGTGTTTGTGCTTTTATATTCAGTAAAATACATGGTGTTTTTAAACGCCACAGACGAGTACATTTTCCTGGTGATTTCTGGAGTGCAATTTATAATAAAGGGGTAATTAAGCGTGTTTGTGCTTTTATATTCTGTAAAATACACGGTGTTTTTAAACGCCACAGACGAGTACATTTTTCCTGGTAATTTCTGGAGCGCAATTGATATTCAAGGCTTAATTAAGCGTGTTTGTGCTTTTACATTCAGTAAAATACATGGTGTTTTTAAACACCACAGACGAGTAAATTTTTCCTGGGGATTTCTGGAGTGCAATTTATATTCAAGGGTTAATTTAGCGTGTTTGTGCTTTTATATTCAGTAAAATACATGGTGTTTTTAAACGCCACATTCGAGTAAATTTTTCCTGGTGATTTTTGGAGGGCAATTTATATCCAAGGGTTACCCAAGCCTGTTAGTGGGTTCATTTGGAGTCAAATACATGGTATGTATTTATCATATACAAATATCTTCATTAAACAGAGTCTGTACATTTTTGAACAGACAGTATGTCAGAGAGAGAGGTGGCAGGCTCTTCACATGCGAGTGGCAGTGGCACAAACATTCCTGGAGCAGGCACAGGTCGCAGCACAGTAAGGGGACGTCGCAGCAGGGGTGACTCGGTGAGGCCAGAACTGCCGATGTCATCTAGCGGCCGTGTGTTGACCAGCAACCCAAGGGTTCTTGATTGGTTGACTAGGTCATCCACTTCCTCCCAGATGACATCTGACAACCCCAGCCAAGAGTCGGTGGGAACGTCAGACACAACCCTTAGTTGGCATGGCCCGGAAGTGGGTCAGCAGCCCTCCCTGTCCTCAACCCTCCTCTGTCCCGTCCGGTTCCCTCAGCCAGAGATCTACTATGTGGTCTGGGCTCAGCGCCACTATACAGCGAGGATGAGCATTTTGAGGACAGTCAGCAGCTACTTGGCAGCGAAGAAGTTGGGCCGACATTCCCTGCTTCTTGCAGTAGGCTGCAAAGTATGGATGTGCAGAGTGGCATGGGAGGTCATGTTGTGAGGGGTCAGCCTCTGCATACCAAGACCGTTGAGGAGGACAGCAGTGAAGATCCAACAATAATCGATGATGATGTAGCCGACCGCACTTGGGAGCCGGGTGAAGCAAGGGCTTCATCATCGTCAGGAGAAGAGGGCGTCAACTTGCGCTTCAGGCAGCGGCGCAGCCAGCAAGTCGGTAGTGTGGCCGTGAGTCAGTAGGGTAGCAGCAGTGCGAGGTCGGGAGCCAAACGGCCATGGGGTAGACGACCCTCTTCGCAGGTACAAGAAAGCAGCGGCACAAGGGCTCACTGAGGCAGCAGCGGTAGTAGTTACTCATTGCGGAGCGTTGGTGGTAAAATCACCTACTCGGCGGTGTTGCAGTTTTTTGCTAAGACACCGGAGGAGCCGAATATGGGTATATGTAGAATCTGTGGGCAGAAAGTGAAGCGTGACCAGGAAGCTAACATTGGCACCACGGCCCTGCATTAACACATGCAGCGTCACCATCCGGTGGCCTAGGAGAAATGTGACTCAGATGTGGTGGTCCATCCTGCCGCCGCAGCAACAGCAGCAGCAGCGCCCAGTGGCACGCATGCCATTGCAGCCAGTCAAGGCTCCATCACCTCTGCAGAAGGGAGCTGTTTCTCTTTGCCATCATCTCCCGGTCCAGATGCTCCTGCTCCTCGCTACCCATTGTGCCAGCAGTCGTTCAGAGAGGCGATTGCAAAGAGACAACATGCGTCCAACCATCCTAAGGTGCAGAAGCTGACCGTGCTCCTGTCCAAGTTGTTGGTACTGCAGTCCCTCCCTTTCCAAGTGGTGGACTCTGCACCATTCAGAGAACTAATGGCTTGTGCCGAGCCGAGGTGGAGAGTCCCAAGCCGTAATTTCTTTTCCAAAAAGGCAGTACCAGCCCTTCACAAATATGTAGAACAGAAGGTGGGCCAGTCCTTGAGCCTATCGGTTTCTTCCAAGGTGCACGACAGTGCGGACGTGTGGAGCTGTAACTATGGTCAGGGCCAGTACATGTCCTTTATGGCCCACTGGGTGAATGTGCTTCCTGCCTAGCCACACCAACAACTTTGACAGGAGACGCCGCTTTCTCCTCCATGTTGTCAAACTGCTGCTCCTGCGCCAATGTCCACCTAATCCTCCACCATCTCAGCTTCTCCATCATACCACATGTGCAGGGCACAGCGGTGTCACGCAGGTCTACACCTGGTTTGACTGGGCGAACGAAGTCACACAGTGGAGGAACTGCTCCGTGTCATGCAGCAAGAAATCGATATGTGGCTTTCCCCGCGCCAACTGAAAATCGGAACCATGGTGACGGACAATGGGAGGAACATGGTGTCCGTGCTGCACCGAGGAGGGATGGTCCATGTGCCCTGCATGGCGCACGTGTTCAATCTGGTTGTCAAAAGGATACTGAAGTCTTCCACCGATCTTCAGAAGATTCTGAAAATGGCCAGGAAACTGTGCATGCACTTCATCCATTCCTACAAAGCCAGGCACACCCTCCTCAAGTTGCAGCGGCAGAACAGCCTCCCCCAACACACGCTGATATGCGATGTTTCCACCCGTTGGAATTCAAGCCCGCACATGTTGTACCGACTGTATGAACAGAGAAAGGCCATTAACGATTTTTTTATGATCCAGGCGGACAGGAGTACTCCCCTGTGTAACTTTGATATCAGCCAGTGGCAGCTCATGCGTGACACCTGCCATTTGCTGTGGCCGTTTGAGGAGGCAAAGTTATTTGTCAGTCGCCAGGACTACGGGATGAATAACGTCATTCCACTGCTTCATGTCCTGGAACAGATGCTGAAAAATCTGTCTGGGCATGGGACTGGAGACATGCCATCTACATCTTGCGGCCACATGGGTCCGGTGGGGACTGAACTTGAGGAGGAGGAGGAGGAGGACATTGGAGCACAAGCATTGTCTGGTGAAATGAGTGGTTTTTCTACCCAGATGACAGGAGAGGAGGAGCAGAAGCAGCTGGAGGAGGTAGATGGAGATGAGGAAGATGAGGCAGATGACCCCCAAGCACCGTGGCAGTATACAGTGGATATGGAGACAGGGAGTCCCTCAGAGTCACTTGCGCATATGGCCCGCAGCATGCTTATTTGCATTGCTAGTGACAGACGAATAGTCACCATCCGGCAAAGGGATGACTTCTGGCTCTCCACCCTCTTGGACCCTTGCTACCGGTCCAAAATGGGAGCCTTTTTTCCAGCTGCTGAGAGGAGGACCAACTGAAACACTATAGAGAAATACTCTGTAGTCAGTTGGCAGCTGCCTATGTGCAGCATGGTCCATTTTCTGACAGGCCTGACCAGTGGGTTCCTCAGCACTCACGTACCACTGCCACGGCTGCTATGGGAAGGTGGGGGGCAAGAAGCAGTACCAGCTCCATCAGCAGCAACCTAAGTCTGGAGTCGCTGATGAGCAGCTTTCTTCACCCGCCTAGTGAGGAGGGCACTCACCAGCAGCAGCAGGACCTGGAGCAGACCCTGAACCAACAGGTGGTGGCCTACTTGGACAGCACTCTACCACCCCAGTTAAAAGATCCGCTGGACTACTGGGCAGCCAAACTGGATGTGTGGCTGCAACTTGCCGAGTTTGCAGTAGAGAAGCTGTCCTGCCCGGCCAGTAGTGTGGCATCACAGCGGGTGTTCAGTGCGGCGGGGGCCATCGTTACCCCAAGAAGAACCCACTTGTCCACCGGAAATGTGGAGCGACTGACCTTTGTCAAGATGAATCAGGCGTGGATCGGCCAGGATTTCCACACAACAATGCCTTAGGCATCAGATTACATCAGCCATGACACCTCCCCAAAACTTTGAGAAATGAGTCTGGATTTAAACTACCTGCCTCAACCACTATTCTGATGCTGCCACCCGCCTGATGCCACATATCTGCTGCCAGTTGCTCCAACTGCCTCCCACCATCTTTACCAGGGACTGGTATTGCCACCCGCCTCCAAATTGTGTTATTGTGCCACTCTCTGACCTCATGTTGCTGCTGCTGATGCTGCTGCCGTCACCTCCACACTGTGTCATTGTGCCAATCTGTGACCTCATGCTGCTTCTGTTGCTGCCGTCACCTCCACACTGTCATTGTGCCACTCTCTGACCTCATGCTGCTGCTGCTGCCGTCACCTCCACACTCTCTCATTGTGCCACTCTGTGGCCTACTCCTGTTTTTTGCCACCTCCAGAATTGGTCATTGTGCCCCTCTCTGATCTCATGCTGCTGCTGCTGTTGATGCCGTCACCTCCACACTGTGTCATTGTGCCACTTTGTGGGCTCCTGATGTTGCTGCCACCTCCAGAATTTGTCATTGTGCCACTCTGTGGTCTACTCATGCAGCTGCCAACTGACCACTGTCTCACTCGAACACCCTGTGGTTTCCTAATGCTGTTTCCACCCTCACCACTCTATGACGTTGCCACTATGTTTAGTTTTCCCATTCTTTTCACCTGTCAGAAGGAATGGGAAAGATCAGGATTATCTAGCCAAAAGCAGGAGTGGATACAGAACACAGAAGACATGTAAATATCCCATTTACTGGTCATCTCTGTTTTGGATCAACTCCTGTTTCTTTTTGGCTTTAGTAATACTGATGGATTATTGACCGATTGAAGGCGGACACTGACGGATGAAAGGAAGGGCAAAATGATCAGAGACATCAATGCAAAATTACTGCCGGGCACCCCCTCCACTCATTCGAGGGGGCCTCTACATGTATCAGCGTTTAACAGAACAGGTTCTGTCATATTCTGTGACGGTTTAAAGCTCTGGCCTCATGGAGTGACCTCTGCTGTGATATTCCCTTACTGTGCTGAGACCTGTGCCGGCTCCAGTAACCTACTACTGTATTCTTTGATGCTATCGTAGGATCTTAGCCCTCAGCTTGTTTTTTCCAGCTGGCCATGACTTTATCAGGCTGCATTCCCGCTTCAGTTTTTTGATCAGTTTTGTCCCTGTAGGTGCCCAGGGAATTGAAGAGGGAAGCGATTCTAATAGCGGCGGCAGTCATTTTTTTTGAAAAGGGGGGTTTTCATATTAAAACACAGCATTTTTGGGAAGGGAAAAAAACCAAAAGCTCCCTTTGTTATTTAAGCATGGCACAATGTTCTACAAAACCCCCTCCCGGTCTTTTAACCCGGGAAAAAATAGCTTTTTTTTTAACGCGATTAGAATTTTGTTGGGGAATTCTGCGAAGTCAGCTAATCGGATTTTTCAGAAATTCGCCCATCTCAAATGGGCCCCCCCCCCAAGGGTTGTATATAATCCCATTTTAAAATATAATAATTGTAGGCTCGTGATGGAAACCTTATGAATTGTTTGAAACATATAAAATTTTTTCCCGCTTTACATTTTCCCCAAAGGGGATTGGGGAATAGAAGGGTAGCAAAAAAGGCCCCAACCCTGTTTAAATGAAAAACCGGGGGCCTACATTTCTTAAAATGTTTTACTCTCATCTTTTATATGCTCGGGATAAAAATTAAAGGGGTTTTCTAAATTAGAGGCTTTCACAGATTTGAAAATTTTTCTTTTTCAGTTTAAAAACCCCGGGGGTTGGTCTTTCCCCCCATAGGCGGGTATTCCCTCATGACAGTGGCTTTGCGCGGGGGTCTAAAGGGGGTCCCCAGTTGGGGCCCAAGGCCCTAAAGCCAGGGGGACCCCGCAGGTCTCCCTCGCCACACACTGTATCGCTGGCTCATAAAGAGCCAGCGATGCAGCGATTGCTGCCACCGCCTGCGCGGTGCAAGCGGTGACTGAGGAAAAAAAATTGGGGGGCCAAGTATACATGTTAAATTTGGAAACTTGGGGTCTTTGGGAAGGAAAAAGCGCGCGATGCAAGGGTTTGGTAAATTGGGCCCGTGCCTGTACTGGGGCCCTAAGCATTATTAGGGGGGGGGGCCCATGGGCAGAGGGCCGGATTGCATCCCGGAGTGGGGTGGGTGGGCAGTGTTGAGCGTTTAAATTTGGGGCAAATCGCCCATCGGGCGATATTTTTTGTCGGCCACCCCGAAAAAGGGTTTTTTTTGTAGTGAGCGTATTAGGGAGGATGATTTTTAAAAAGTCTATGGGAGGGCAACAACCCCCTTCATTTTTTACCCCCAAAAAAAACAGGGGGGAGAAGCGGGGTTTTAAACCCCCACAACAGTAAAGGATACTTTGTAAAATTTGGGGAAAAACCCACACTTAGGTTATAAAAGCCACAGGAAAAAAAAAAAAACACCCATTCCTATCCCTGTTTGTCCCACGGCTGCCCCTTAAACCTCATCAACCAAAAAATTAAAAAGTCCCAGAAGGCAGTTTGGGTTTTGAAAAAATTTTCATCTTATTAAACGGGGACACTGTTTTATCCCTTTCCGGGAAAACCAGAAATAAAACCCCCAAACCGGCAGGGACCCCCAGATTTAAAAAAAGTGCCGGAAAGGGGGAAAGTTTTTTAAACCCCCCTTTTTATTTTTCATGGACATTGACTATACCTGCCCTGGGAACCCGGCTTACCCCCAAAACTTGCATGACCCCCAAACTTTTAAAAATTTTGCCAAAAAAAGGAGTCTTTCAACCCCCTTTTTTATTTTTCCTGGATTTTTGACTTAACCTTTTCCTGGGCCCACCCAATGACCCCCAAACCTGCAGCCCCCCCAAAAATTTAAAAAAAATTTGGGGGGGAAAAAAGGGGAGGTCTTTCAACCCCCATTTTAGTTTCACTGGACATTGATTTTTTGTCCTGGGCCCACCCCATGGGGCCCCAAACCTCCCAGGGGCCCCCCACTTTTTTAAAAAAATTTCCCGGGGAAAAAAGGAGTTTTAAAACCACCTTTTTTAGTTTCACTGGACTTTGACTATCCCTTTTCCTGGGCCCCCGGGCATGATCCGGGGGCCCGGGGATTTTACAGTGGGTGCGGTGGGGGGTTAAATCCTTTCTTTAAAATTAAAACAGGGAATTTTTAAAAATCCCCTGATGACGGCAAGAAAACTGTCGGGGCTGAGGCAGAGGGGAAAGGGGAAAAGGTGTGAGAACTTCCACCCTTCCTCAGTACACAGAAAAAAAGCCCGGGGTTTAGCCTTCCCCCTCCGTATGATTTGTGGACCAATTGAGTTCATTTGGGAAAAATACGGTTTGGTTAAGCCCCGTTAAAACCAAGGTTGCCCTTTTTTTTTTGGCTTTTTTTTCTCTTTTTACTCCCCCGTGCGGGGAAAGGGGGTTTCTCTGTACTTTGTTCTCTGTCCGGGGCTCATATCTATGTCCTCTGAAAAAACCCTACATTGGTCAATTTTTCCCTGTACCCCCCTTTGTTACAAATTCAGGGGAAATTTTTTTTTAAACCCAGCTTTTTTTTGTACATGAATTTTTTTTAGAAATTTAATTCTGGGAAAACACTTTTTTAAAATGGGATGGAATCCCCCATGTTTTTTTTTTCTCTTTTTAATTGTTTTAAAAAGGGGTTTCTCAAAAAAGGGGAGGGGAAAAAGCTTTTTTAAAAGATCTTGCAAAAAAAAAAGTTTTTTTCAATATGTGCCCTTTAAAACTTTTGCCCCTTCCAATTCCTTTTTTGGCAGCCCATCCCCTTAAAGCCCCCTTTGGGCCCATTGTGAAGAAAAAAAATTTGTCTTTTTAAAAAACCCCATTTTTTAGCATAGGCCCTGTAGTTTAGCTGCATGTCAAAAGCAAAAATGCCTCCAAAAAATTCAAAGCAGGGACCCTTTACCCCACTTTGGAAAATTGGGAAAAAACAATTGTTCGTTAAAAAACAAAAATTTTTTTGAATGGGGCCCTGTAGTTTAGTTGCATTTTTCACGGGCCAAATCCCCCAAAAAAAATTAAAAAAACATGCCCCCAATGAGCCCCTTTTGGGAAAAAATTGTAAAAAACATTTTGTTTATTGGGAAGGGAAAACTTTTTTTTTTAGAATAACCTGTAGAAATTCTGATTTAAAAAGCAGAGGGCCCCAAAAAAAATTAAAAAAAATGACTTCTAAAGCCACTGTTAAAAAAATTGTGAAGGGGGAAATGCCACTTAAAACCCCACATTTTGTTCCAAAGGGGGCCTTTATTATTGCTGTATTTCACGCAACATGGGCCCCCAAAAAAATTAAAAAATATGACTTCTCAGCCATTTAAAAAATTTTGAGGGCCAAAAATGGGGCCCCAAAAAACCCTTTGGGCAATTTGAAAAATTCTTTAAAAATTGAAAATGAGTAAATGGAATTTTGGGTTTTTTCATGAAACCTTGGGGTTTTTAGTTTTGTCCAGCCAAAAAAACCCGCAAAAATTTAACTGTAGGGAAAATTTAGAATTTAAAAAATTTCAGTAAAAAAGATCAAAATTTTAAAAATTAAATTTTTTTAAAAAGGACCTTTTTTGTTTGGAGAGGAATGTGAAGTAGGGCCCGCAACTTAAACGGTGACCCGGCAATTGGGGCCACAACATCATCAAAAGATCCATGCCTGATTATCTTTGGGTGAAAGTTTAAAAAGTCCAAAATTATCTTTGGGAAAGCCCGGGGGCGTTTTGGGCTGTAAAGGGTCCTCCCGGGTGTGGTGAAAAGGGCCCCGCTCAAAATTTTGCGTGGGGTTTCTGGGGAGGGGCAAACCTCTATGGGTGGGCGAGCCCGCTCGGGCCAAATTTGGGCCATTTTGGATTACCCCCAGAAGTTATTTTGGGCCGGAAAAAAATACAAAAAAACGGTGTTGAAAACGCAGGGTGTCATTTCCCCATGGTTTTTTAAGTGGTCTCGGGGGGTTGTTTGTGGGCCTTCATTGCATGCGTTGGGGGAGGTGATAAAAAAAGATTTCCAGAGGTTCACCCAAATTTGGCTTTTTTGCCACCTTGCCCGCTGCTGCCGCTTGCTGCCGCTACGGTATTGGGGACTTATTTCTGTCAGTCGGTGGGGGTTGGCCCCCGTGCATTTTTTAAGGGGAAAAGAAGCAGAGCAAAGATTCTCCAGGGTTTAACGGGTCAGCAAGGTTTTCCTTTTCCCGCAATTTTTCTCTCATTTTGGGGGGGGGGGGGGAAGGAAAAATGCCCGGTTTTTTTTTGTTTCCGGGGATTTTCCCGGGGGTGGGCCCCGTAAATGTTTTTTAATTTTTTGGCCTTAATGCGAGGAATTTGTTGGGGAAAAAAGGGGCATCCAAGCAATCAAAGTGAGAGGGTGGAGGCCCTTTTTGGGTTCCCAAGGGGGCTGGGTTGAGGGGGAAATAGGCAAAACTCATTTCTTCATTTTGCCTCAAATTCACGCAAAATCTTTCCAAGGCAGGGGGTCGGGTGTCTAGGAATTCTCCCTCCTCCTCCTCCTCCTCTTCCCCCTCCCCCCAGCTTCCTCCGGCACAGCCCTTTAAACCCCCAGAAATTGCCTCAGATGATTCACCCTGAGAGGTGAGGTGGCCCCCCTTTTCACTGCTTGGACCTGAACCATGCCTAATGAAGACCCATAAAAAATTGAGGAAAAAAAAACTGTTTTGGGGCCTTGTGGATTTGATTTGGGGGAAAAAGGCCCCTGTCTGATCTGTGTCCCCTTTTCCCCCTCGTCGCTGGCGGGGCCCGAAAGTTTAGGGGGTCCCAAAAGATCGTTTTCCCGAAAAATTAAAATTTTTCCCCCAAATTTCCCCATGTGGAAAAAAGGGATATCCGGGAATGCCCTTTTTTGGTGGTTTTTTTCAAAAAAATAGCAAGGTTTGGGGCCCCGAGCTCTTTCCCCCTGCCTCCCCTTTGGTGGCTAAAACCCCCGAGGGCCCCCCGTGCTTGTCAGGCCCTGTTTTTTCCCCTTGTACTGGGAAAGGCATGCGCTGCTTCCCCCCAAAACGCTGGAGCATTTTGGGGGGGTGGAATTCCAGCGTGTTGCCCGTCAACAAAGAGACGGTTTTAAAGGTGAAAGGGCCAAACTGCCCCTGAAACGCAGCCAAAGGCGGGGAAGCAGAGTGCGAAAGGGGAAGTTTCGAACTCAGGGCCTCGGCCTTTTCAAACAGGAGTTTCCAAAACCCGGGGGAGTTCTTTAGAAATTTCTGAAACCCAAAGGGTTTATGACATTTTGCCAGGAAAAAGGTGGTTTTCCAGACCGATCTTAAGGGCGGCCCGCCCGATTTCGGCCCCTTAGCCCACCCAAAATTGCCCGGACATTGGTTTGGTCCCCCCAGCCAGCGCTCGGGTTCGTTGCGGGAAACCCCTCCCAGTCCTGACCCGTGTGTGGCCCGGTTTTCCCCAAAGGGGATTAATTTTTAAAAACCCGGCCCGGTGTCTTGGGACGTGATGCCCCCCAAAAAGGGAACCTTTGGGGGGAAAAACCCCTTTCACCCCTTTCCCCGCGGGGGTTTTTAAAAAAGGGGCGCCGAGCCCCGAAAAGGCCCCCCGTCACCCCGGGGACATCCACCCAAAATCAACCCGTGAAACTGTCACAGAGTTTTAGGGCCTTGGCCTTGGGGGTTTCTAGGGCCCCTGTGGGCGGGGGGGGGAGGACTTTTCCGGGGCCCCGATGCAGGAAAAAAGCGCTTGAAATTTTTTTGATGAATTTGGCTGGCCCGGGGGAGGAACGTTTTTTTTCTGGCCAAAAGGGAATTTCCTGCTCGGGATTGGGATTTGGGGGGAGGCGAGGGCCATGAAGTGGCGGAACCCTTTGTTGTCCACCCGACGGGAAAAGGGAAACCCTTTTTCCATGCCAAAAGCCCCGGCAATGGGCCCACTTTTAGGCCCCTTTTTGGGTTTGGGGGTGGTTTTGGGTTTTTAAAATGTTTTTTCTGCTCCCCCAAACCCGGGGGGGACAAGGGAAGGGGTGGTTTTAGGGCTGGGCCCCTTAAGGCGTGCAAATTTGTCAAACTGGGGGAAAGGGAAGGGAAAGGGGGGAGGATGGGTTCCTTTGGGGTGCTGGTTTGGTCTTGGGGGGGACGGTGGGGGGGCCGAAGCGGGGCTTCCCCGATTTGACTCTTTTAGGGAATTTGGGGAGCTGGGGAAAAACTTGGTGGTGGCGGAGGAGGAGGAGGCGGAACCGGGGGGTTTTTACAGTGGTTGGGGGGCCCTTTTGTCGGTTGGCCTTTTTTGGCCAAAATGTTTCCCCCCCATTTCAACTCATGCATTCGCTGCATGTGACTAGACATGTTGGGGGGTGGGTTTAAACCCCTTAAGGTTTTTTCCTTTATTATGGTTTATGGCAAAAAGGGGGGCAATGACATCGTGGGTGAAACGAGGCTTGCTGAAAAGGCCCAGGCTTGAGAGGGCCTGGGCCTTTTTTAAAGGCGAAAGCGGGGGAAAGGGGGTTTTCGCTGGGCGTGGCTGGTGGGGAAAATTTATCAGGGATTCTGCGACCGGCCCCCTCCCTTTTTTTTGGCGGGACCCGTTTTTGCACTACCCCATGTCTTCCTCCCCCGTCCACTGTGAAGGGGTCGCAAGCAAATTTTGCGGAAAAAACCAGGATGGAATTTGCAAATTTTCGTCAAACAAAAATGATCATCAACACAGGTGATTGGTTGTCCTGAATTTCTAGATCCAAAGCTGGGGGCTACAAGCATGGGGCCCCTGCAAGTTTGTTGCCGGACGGGCCCGGGATTTTTTTTCGGGTTGACCGCTTCCTTCCCTCTCTGTTTGGGATCATAAAACTGGGCGTAAAAGCAAAACTTTAAAACCTCCCCTTGGGCTTTTTAAATGCCTTTTTGACCCCAAAACCCCATTTTGTCATCAAAAAGGGGCTTCAAAACAAAAGGATTATTCCCCGGGTGGGTACACGGGGTTGACATTTGGGCTTTCCCTTTTGTTTGGAGGATGCTGATGATGTGATGAGGACATTTTTTTGGGGGTGATTGGGGGGAGGAGGTAAAGAATGCTAGTTGGGAGGTTGGAAATTTAACCCAATGAAGGGGAAAATTGGGCGATGTTCGTTAAATTAGATTTCCCCCGGGCCCCGGGGCCGCGATGACAGGGGCCCGGGCGGTCCCGCAATGATGATCCCCTGGCATGCGTGTTGGGCGCCAGCATGGGAAGGAGCACTTCTCTTTGTAACCTCTACCCCATTTGGAAAAACCCCCCTTTGCTTGTTTTCCACCCGATTTGTCCATGTTTAAAAATATTAAAAAAATTGAAAGGTTTGGAAAAAAGTTTTTTTGGGAAAGTCTCTTATTAAAAAAACGGCAAATTTACGTTTTTCTCAAACCCCCTAAAATAAAACAAAATTGATGGATTCCAAAAATTTTAATGCAAGGTTGGGTTTTCAACCAAAATTTTTACTGGGCAAAAAATCAAAAAACACGTATTTGTTATGTTTTCGTATAATTTCAAAGGTATTTTTTGCACCTTTCAAATTAACCCGTTTGGGGGGACTAAGAATTGTGTTTTTTAAATTTTTTCGGGGGGAGGGTGCGTTTAAAAGAAAAAAAAGCTGGGTGAGCAAAAAATCAAAAAAAAACCGTATCTGTTATGTTTTCGGTTTTACTACACGGTATTTTTTTTTCCCTTTAAAATTTTCCCTTGGGGGACTATAGAAATGCTGTTTTAAGTTTTTGTGGTCTGCGTCTAAAGAAAAAAAAGTGGGGGGGCGCAAAAAATCAAAAAAAACGTTTGGTTTTTGTTTTCGTATTTATACAAGGTTATTTTTGGAAAAAAACAAAAACCCCCTTTTTGTGACTACAAGAAAAACTTGGGGTTGTAATTTAATGCAAAAGGGGGATTTATCAACAAGGTGGGGAAAGGGTAAAATTGAAAAAAGGGAAAACCTATCTGAAAAAGTTTTTTGATTTAATTTAAAAATGGAGGGTTTTTCACTAAGAAAGAAAAACCTGCAATTTTTAGAAAAAGATGTGTATCCAATAAAGTTAAAGGGTGCCCCCAAAAATTCCGGAAAAAATTTCAAAAAGCCCAAAATTTATTTAAAAAAAGATTTCCACTACAATGGGTTTCCTTTAAATCTTTGGGGAATTTATCCAGTGTTCTTTATAATAGAGCTTGTTGTGTTCGCCCCCCCCCCCCCGCTTCCCCGGGACTTTAAGCGGTAAAATGTGCTTTTTTTAATTTCTTAGCTAATTTTTTAAAATCTTCAAATTTCTTAAAATTTAAAATAAATTGGGAAGGATCACGCCCAAAAAGTAGAGGTTTTTTGTGCAGAAATAGACTAATTTCTCTGAGCTGTTTGGCCACAGGCAGAGCGCACGTCCTATTCTATGAGACGCTGAGAGACACTAAGGCTGAACAGGAAACGCTGTTCTATGTAATACGAGGTCATGTGATTTTTCCAGCCAATCGCAACCATACACATCCAGTCATGATGTCGCACACACATCTCACCCCTGACTCTATCTGTAATTGATTTGCTGGCCGCCAAAATTACAGGAAACGCGAAAATGGCGCGGATCTTAATAGATGATGCACAGATTTTAACCTTAATTATCGCATGATCTGAAAATTTCGATCACCATAAAAACCTTGCCGATTTCAACTTTGTCGATAAAAATCGCTCAACACTAGTGATGACGTCACGCCATCCGCTCCGGATTCAAATATCGGAGTTTGGCGGTGGAAGGAAGAACAGCCCAGGTGAGTATTATTTTTATTTTTTTAATAGGGGGAGGAGGAAAATATCCATTGTAAGTGGCCCTCACTAGCCTAAGTGGCCCCAACTAGCATAAATAACCCTCACTAGCCTAAGTGGCCCTCACTAGCCTAAGTGGACCTCACTAGCCTAAGTCGCCCTAACTACTCTAAATGGACCTCACTACTTACCCTAAATGGCCCTAACTACCCTAAATGGCCTTCACTACTTACCCTAAGTGGCCCTCACTTGCCTAAGTGGCCCTAACTACTTTAAGTGGCCCTCACTACTTAATCTAAGTGGCCTTCACTACCTACCCTAAGTGGTCCTTACCACGTACCCTAAGTGGCCCTCACTGCCTGCCCTAAGTGGCTCTCACCACCTGTCTTAAGTGGCCCTTACTGCCTGCCCACTTACTAGAAGGGGCCCTATACTGAAGGGGAACTTTACCTACTTAATAGGAAAAGTCTGCCACTTATCTATTTTTTAAGGTCTAACCTAACTAAAAGAAGTGTCTTCCTATCCGTCTATCTAATCTGAGGGGGCTGCCTAATATATGTAGTGTGTTCCTACCTACTGTTGACACAAATGAGGGCCCTATAGTTGGTTGGGGGAACTTTCACTGTTTGGAGTCTAACATGTTAGTGTGGTAAATTCTGCAGAGACGAGTTGTGGTCGGGAGAAGACGTCATGAGGGTCTGGATTGTATGAAGAAAGAAAAAAAAGAGAACGACTCATCAGAAAAGGCGTCACCTGTGAGTCACTAAATGTAACTGCCCTGTAATCACTTATATGTCTGCAGAGTCTGTGTAAAACTGCTCTCTACCACTGTATGGTCACTGTATGGCGGTAATAGTGGTCTTAGTGTAATGGTTTATATTCAGTAACAGTACAATGGTATAATTCAGTCTCATAATGGTGATGATATGGTAACAGGGTATGGCGGCATTCTTGGGTCCTTGTATATTGTTGTTATTGGTACTATTGGTCTTGATATATTGATTTGCTCAGTAAAATTATAGTGGTATTAGTCACTATATAGTAGTGATATATGGGGTATTCTTTAGTCCTTGTATATTATTTTTATTGGTTATATTGGTCTTGATATATTGATTTGGTCATTGACAATATGGTGGTATAAGTCACTATATAGTAGTGATAATGTGGCCATTGTATACTTAATGACCCACAGAATACAGATAAATGTCAATTGAACTGTTTAGCATAAACTCCAACAAAAACTAAACTCTTATAACAAAAGGCACAATTGCATTTCTTTCCAGTTCACCCCACAATTTTTTTTTTAATTTTTTGAGAGCGGGGGCAAGAGGGAACAGATACTTTGGCTGTATAATTTGTTTTTTTCTTCTATTGAACAATTCCTTTTATAGAAATAGTTTTCTGGACCGTGCTACACCGCAGACATCCGCCATGTCAAGTAGGGAAATTGTTGAAAAGTATTGGTCCACAGACGTCAGGCGGTAGAGGGCCCCAAGCTGAAGTTTTGCACCCGGGCCCATGAATCTCTAGCTATGCCCCTACTCACTGAAGGGTGGAGACATCATCATCTGTTTGAGCAGTGGAAGGGCACAGTGTCACAGTTCTGCAGACCTCCTGCAATGGTCAATTTTCATGCCTGCAAAGCTGTCAGCTCCCTCCACAAGCTCCTTCTAACCAGAACACCTGCACTGGTGTAAACAGTTATACATACAGCCTGAACTGATGAAACAAATGTGTGAAAGGCTCTCTCTTCTCTCCTCTGTTATCAGGCAGGAGGTAGAGGGGGAGCAGACTGTATAAGGCTGTGTTACATGGGGGTAGAGTGCAGCTAGAGACTCAGTAATTGCCCAGATCCGTCACATAGAGCTATCACTGGGACATGAGCATAGAGGTGCCCAGACAGCCTTTTTTAAACAGCCAGCACAGAAAGCTGTTTCACTTTCAGTGTCAAACAGCTCAGAGGGGAGTAAGTACAGAGTACAGTACAGGCACAAAGGATATACCAGCGCTAATGTAGAAATGTAGAAAAAAGCTTAAATTAAGCTGGACACTAGGTGTTAGCCATGTAGAACGTGTTAGCATTTATTTGGGCAAAAAAACCAATAAAAAGGTAAACTATGCATTTCGTGAGCACTCCTGGCTCACTTCATCAGGTAACATCAGGATTGTTATCTGATGAAGTGAGCCATATGCGCTCACGAAACGCGTAGTTTACCTTTTTTATTGTTTTTGTTGCCCAAATAAATGCTAACACATTCTACATGGCAAACGCCTAGTATTCAGTTTAATTTAAGCTTTTTTCTACATTAGCATTGGCATATCCTTTGTGCAATTTTTTACTGTGGTGTGTATACTGTTTGAGCCGTGGAGACTTCTTTGGTGCAAGAGCCTTCACGTGTATTGTGGAAAAGACCGGCTGCTTCTGTACAAACCCTTTGAGGTTCCAATGCGCATATATGAGTTATACCATTTGAAGTACAACCTTTCCAAGGGAGCAAAAGCATTTATTTAAGATTGACTCCTGGTATTGTTACGCGCTTCACATTAGTGTGCTTCTGTTCCCTGTTGAATTTTAGCACATCCTTTGCACTTCTGGTGAGTAATAACACTCCTTAAGTCTTTCCCATATCATATTTAAGCCTCTGCTTGGGAAATTAATGTTAATGTCTAATTCGCTTTGCATGATCTTCTGACTCATTCCCTAGCCACTTGACTAGAAGATCAAATTCTTCACTTGCAGACAGAGCTAGACCTTTGATTGTATTCCTGAATGAAGATCACTATGTTCTGTAGCTTTCAGATCTGTCATCAAACTTTGTGAGCCCTTTGTGTTCTGGTGGGTTATAGCAATTTCTGTACATGTTATTGCTGTAATAGTCACCATCCACTTGTTCTTTCTAAAGGGACATGATGGTACTGTAGGCATTTATTGGTTTGGGTGCAGGTTGCAATGAATGTTGACAGTTTTCAAAATTGCTCTCTTTTTTATATAGTGTGCTTTGTTACCTGAGGTCACATACCATGCGACATGATTTTTCTGGAACTCATAAGCAGGAGTTGACTCTGCATCTGGACTTGAATGTAGGCTGGCATATGACTTAGCATGTTGCAATACATAGTCTGAAGTACGCAGCGAGTTGTCACTTTCTCTGTATTCAGATTCAAGAATGTTGCTGAGTCTTTCACTCTTGAGATTGATTGCTTCCTATAAAGCCTTTGCTTTAGCAATAGCAGTTTTTCCACTGCTATTTTCTTCATTGCTGCTTCCAGATGTGCCCTTTCTGATTCTAGCTGTGCCTTTCTGGACTCTGCTTCCAGCTGTGCCTTTCTAGACTGCTTCCAGCTGCACCTTTCTAGACTCTGCTCCTAGCTATGTCTTTCTAAACTCTGCTTCCAGTTGTGCCTTTCTAGACTAGACTTCCAGTTGTGCCCTTTCTGCTTTCAATTGCATTAATTGTTCAGCAAATTTTGCTCTTAACTTGGCCACCTCTGCTTTAGCTCGGGCGATGGCGACAGTATAGCTGCTCACTGATTTCTTTCAGCTTCTGTAGCTAACTGAAGCATAAGACCTTGTCACATATTGTGTGCTCTCTTGCTGACATGATGATATTGTGACAGGCTTACATACTTGTGGCTGCCACGTGTGTCTTGTAGCAGTCCTTCTACACTGTAGCACCGTGGAAGGTTCAGCATCCTGCAATCCAGCCTGGTAGAAATTGTTGTTTTACTGTGGCCTTGCTGCACTGTAAGGGTATGTGCATATGGCATGTTAGATCCGTATTTTGCATCTGTTTATGGATGCATTTGGATCAGTGTTTCAGACCCTAAATGGACCCAAACATGCATCTAACAATGTGCAGTGTATAGTACATTGCTTTCAATGTAAAACACGCATCAGCATTCAGACGAGTGACCGGCAATGCGTGTTTACATGCAGCAGGATAAGTTTTGGAAGCGATTGATGCAGCACTTTTGAATGCATTTTTCAGATCCAAAAATGGATCCAACACACAATGTGAACATACTCTAACATTGTGCAAGATTAGGATTCTCTGTAATCCAGCCTGTTGGAAGCGCTGTTTTCCTGTTCTGCCCTCCCTATGTGTGCAGAGCATAAGTTGACAGGCTGCTAAACTCTTTCCCAGCAAGCACTGAAAAAGAGCGATGTCCATGTTTCAACTTTATTGCATAGGGTTGTGTAAAACTGGGGAACATACAAAACATATACATACTATGATGTAACAGCATGCAAACATGAAGTATACACAAGACAATGCAGGCTTATTTACAAGTGCATAAGATACAATACAGGATGGAGAGTGTTCTGATATATACATGTGAGGGTACAGGGTACATGTGCTATCCTGTCTGCAACAAACATGAGTCTAACTAAACAACAGCTATTGGCATAGTATACAACACAATACAATGTGGAGCTCTAAATGGCAGTTTAACCTCACCAGCAATGCTAACTGTAGATCTGGGTAGGAGAGGATAGTTCTACATGTCTTTCATCTACATGCGTCTAGGAGAAAAGGGCTGCTGATGACGAAGACTATGATGTCACCAGGTCATGTGATATGGTTATGGTGGTTTTACTGGGACAAAGTTAACATAATATGTGGTAAGTTGAAGTGTGTCCAAACAGCCACTAGATGGAGCTTTCGCAACTGAAACACAGTGTACATATACAAAGAACATAAGAAATTTAGCCACGGCGTATAGCTGAGGCATAACAATGATGTTATTAGTGGCAGTAATATGTTGTGGTATTATTTGGTCTTTGTATATTGTTGTTATTGGAAGTATTGGTCTTTCTATACTGGTTTGGTCAGTGATATTATGATGGTAGTAGTAACTATATAGTGGTGACATGCGGTGATTATGTGGCAGTATTTTTTTTTTTATATGTAGTGACCTGAAGAATACAGATAACATGTCAATTAAACTGTACTGTACAAAAAATAAACACAAAACACAAAAGTGCAATTGAATTTTTCTCCTGTTTACCTCACAAAGAATTGGAGTGGAGGACGATGGGGGGTGGAGGGCCAGACGCTTTGGCTGTATAACTTGTTTTTCTTTGGCCCCATTTAAAATTAATTTTCTTGTATTAGACAATCCCTTTAAGTAGAAATAATTTTGCACCTCAATCATCCGTCATGTCAAGTAGGGAACCTGTTGTTAAAAAGGTCCACAGCCATGGTCTGGGGGTAGAGTGGCCAAAGCTGAAGTTTTGCACCAGGGCCCAAAGCTATTACATGAATCAAAATATAAGAAACAGTAATATATCTTATTTAGATAAATGCCCATTTTCCACTTATGAGTCACTTTATCTCCCTCCATTTTCTGTATTGATCATTCCCTTTGAATTCAGTGCTAAAATCTATATTGAGACATACTTGCCAACCTTTTTTTCCTTCAATTCTAGGAGAGTTTAGCCCCACCCTGAAAATGCTCTTAATCAGCCCAGGATCACCCCCATTTTGCTGGGGGCACCCATTTTTTGGCCCGGTTTGCATAGACCTGCCAGGAAATGGGAGGTGTGGCAAGTATGTATTGAATGATTAGAAATTTTCAGCTCAAGGATCAGGTTGCATGCTGGCCAAATCTATAGGGTGGGGAGGAGCAGGAGGAGATTCCAGCTGTGAAGATACAGAGACACCAACAGAGAAGTGGCTGCAGAATCTAGGGCCACATGTATGAAATCTGTCTAGGTCTAAAATGCACTTTGTTGCCCATAGCAACCAATCAGAGCGTCCCTCTAATTTTTCCAGAGCACTATATGAAATGAAAGGGGCACTCTGATTGTTGCTATGGGCAACAAAGTGAGTCTTAGCCCTAAACAGTTTTCATACATGTGGCCCCTAGTGTTACCACCTTACCTCATTCTTACAGCTACATTGCTGATTATTGCTGCAGAATACTTTCCATGCTGCTGCTGCCGGTTATGTGCTACAGAGTGCTACAGGGTTAATTGGATCTACTTTTTTTCTGTGTGCACGCTATTGCCAAAATTGCATTAAATCATATGATAAAAATATTATCTTTAGAATAATATTGCAAACAAATCAACATTAGTGTATGCCAAGGTCATTTTAGGAAATCAGTGAAAAGTCTAAAAAAAAAAAAAAAGTTTCCAAACCTGTGCCTTCTCAACATGGGAGGGTAACTACATGTATATTATATGATAAACTAATTAGTATTAGTGCACAGGAGCCCAACGTATAAAACAACAATCTGCCTGCCTAAAATATATTTTATCCATAGAAGATAAACCATAAAATATGTTTCCTTGGTAAACATGCAGCCCTTTAATTGTATTCTGTTATGTTTCATTGCAGTTCGACTTGTGGAAACCAAGTTATTTAGAGGATATCTACCCTGGCAGAGAAGTGCATGTACGGGTACCATCATCACACTTGCATGATACTATGCAAAATCTTCATCAAAAAAATATTTCATTTAAGTATGTGTGTTTTATTAAATGTAACCTACTGTAAAATATGGGCAAGAGGCTATTTTCTTCAGCAAGATCAGGACATGATTTGGGATCTATAGTATAGAAACCATGGCACTCCATATCGAGATTTTAGAAATTGTGCAAAAATTTTATTTTATTCAAAATCAGGTGGTCAATGCTGTTTTGCTTTTCCTGCCACTAAGCTGAGCTTCTGCGTCCTTCTCCCCTGCCTGCTGATACCAGATATATATTGAAGAAGAAATCTGGAATACCTTGCTGCTATTTGATGCATATGAGTATTGGAAAAACTGCACAATTTATTTGATTTTTGAGAAATGCACTGTCCACCTGTTTTTGAAAAAAATAAAATTTATGTACACTTTTTTAAAGTCTCAATATGGAGTGTTTTGGTTTCTACACTATATAACTTTGGATTGGTAAACCTTCCACAAAGCATTCACTTCCACAGTTGGAGTGCAACCCTATTTCTATATTGTTATATTGGATCTAACATCATCACATCATAGCCAAAATAATGAATTCTAGGTCTAATTTGCACTAGACCCACCATGAGCAAAAATGCAGGTTGTTCCACAGCTATAGTTAATGTCACTATGTAAGTCTATTCGATAAGTCACATAAGTGTTACATCAGTCATATGTGCCAGCCTCTTTGCCGCCATGAGCATAACTACAGCTGTAACAGCCATAGCAGCTGCAGGATTGAGGGCGCCCATTTAGGTGTAGGAAAGTGTTTCCTTTTTGTAGAGAAAAACAAACTGGTGGCTTTCAGCAGGATCTCGGTGCAATCCCGCTACATAGGCAACAGGTGGCGGTTTCTAATTGCGGCTAACACCCACTGGTAACAGCACAAAATTAAGCTAACTTCAGTCCGTGCTGTTTAACCTCTTAGGCTAGGTTCACACGGCTTAAAATGGGCCGTATTTCGGTCCGTAATTACATGCCGAAGTGCGCCAATTACGGGCCGAAAACGGCCCATTCATTATGGTAATTCACAGTTCTCATAGAGAACTATGGATTACGTTTTCCCCACCCCGCCCCGGGGAAGCCGCCGGGCGGGGAGATAATTGACATGTCATTTCTAGCGGCGTATACGCGCCGCTAGCAGTGATTGTCTATGGGCCGGTGAAGTGCCGGCCCCCCGCTCACTCCCCCGCTCCCGCCCCCGGCCACACGGCATAATTGCGAGGCGAAATTACGCCCCGCAGTTGAGCCGTGTGAACCTAGCCTTAGAAGTAGCACCTAAGTAAATGAGGAATGGTGCCATGTAACGATAGAGACTCCCGTGGTGAGATCGTGGAGTCCCGATCGGTTTACATGACAGCTGGAAGCCTTGTGAAGGCTTCCATCGCCACCATGTTTTCTGTTTTGCAACTCCCTACCCTAGGCAGGAAGTAGTAAAACTGCGATCTTTATACATATCAATAGGCTGCATTAACAATTGCACCCCCTAGTAATCAAGCACACTAGTTGGACTCAATGCTAAAGTAAAAAAAAAATAAATAAATTATGTTTTAATGTAAAAAAAAATATTAAAAGTTCAAAACACCCCCTGTTGCCATTATACAAATAAAAAGAATAATAAAAAAAAAGTACACATAATTGGTATCGCCACATTCGTAAATGTTCGATCTATTAAAATATAACATCATTTATCCCGTACACTGAACACTGTAGAAGAAAAGAATTCCAAACACCAGAATAGTTTTTTCGGTCATTTCATGTCCCCTAAAAATTGGAATAAGTGATCAAAAAAGTTGCATGTATTCCAAATTAGTAACAGTTAAAAACACATTTCAACCCACAAAAAAATGAACCCTCACTCAAGTCCATAGGTGGAAATACAAAAAAATTATTGGTCGTAGATGGGGATGAGCGATCACTAAAAAAAAATCTAGATCGAGTCGATTGCCGATTTTAAAGAAAATCGTGTTAATTCCCATTAAAGTCAATGGGAGAAGATGATCAAGTTCATTTTTATACTGAAATATATGAGGAAAAGCTGGAATTACTATCCAGGACAGTAAACTGGATACATGGTACAACTTAGTTAAGACAATTTGGCTCTAAGAGTCACAGAAAAAAATTCACAGGCTAAAATAATTCATTCTTTTCTTTTTGGCTAACTGAAAAGAAGAGTTTCATGGGGGCTGGCACGTCGACCCATGCGTCCGCCCCCCTGCCCACATGGGGTCCGTCGCAGGTGCCGTCGCCCCCCGCGACCAGTCCCCTGTTGCCCAGGCTCCGGTGCAAGTCTACTTACCCGTCCACGCTCCTGTGCTCCCTGCTCCTGCCTGTGCCGGCCGCCGCGTGCGTACCCGCTGCTTAGGGCGCGCGCACGACGGCTGGTCTGGATTTAAAGGGCCAGCGCGCCGATAATTTGTCAATTGCTGGACGCTGGTCCTATATATTGTACACGCCCCCTGCACTCTCTGCCAGATCATTGGTGTGCATTAGTTTGTCTTAAGAAAGTTTGGAGTTCTGTTTGATTACCCGTGTACCAGTCCGTTCTGCTATGTTTCCTGACCTTGCCTGTTTGCCGCCTGCCCTGAACGTCTGCCCGTCTCTGACCATGAACCTCTGCCGCCCGTCCTGACCTCCTGCCTATCCCCGACTACGTCTCTGGATTACGACTCTGTACCATGCATTACCCTGGCCGCCATCGCAAGCAAGTCACGTCAGGGGTAGCGACCTGGTAGCCTTACGCCGCAGAAAGTCCATCCCGCTTTGCGGCGGTTGGTGAATACGGGGGCTATTAGAATCCGCTCCCTGGCGTGGCTTAACTATCATCGCTTGTGGTGGTCCAGCGAATCCACCAACCCGTTACAGTACGATCTGGCCATGATTCCACCAGGGTACCTTTGCCCGAGCTCCGGGACGTCACGACGGCCGTCGGCCAGCAGAGCCAGCGTATTGACCAGCTCGCGGCCATGATGCGAACCTTGTCCCCCGTCTACCTCCGCCTGCGGCTACTGCCGCCATGCCGGCACCAGTTGCTTCTGCAGCCATGGCTCTACCTGCTCCTGCATCGGGACCTTCTCTGCATCTGTCGCTCCCCTCATGCTATGATGGAGACCCCAAGAAGTGCCGTGGCTTCATCAGTCAATGCTCCATCCACATCGAGATGTTGGGCCATCAATTCTCTACCGAGCGGGCTAAGGTGTCCTTCATAATTAGCCACTTATTTGGGGAGGCCTTGGCCTGGCTCACTCCGCTATGGGACCGAGGAGATCCGTTGACGGCAAAATTTGCAAACCTTCCTCCAGGGGTTCCGCACCGTCTTCGAGGAACCTGGCCGCACCTCCTCCGCTGCTGCAGCTCTGCTCCGTCTCCGTCAGGGCGACTCTACTGTGGGTCAGTACTCCGCGCAGTTCCGCACTCTAGCCTCAGAGCTGGACTGGAGTAATGAGGCTTTGGTGGCGACTTTCTGGCAAGGCCTTTCTGGGCGTATTAAAGACGAGCTTGCTGGTCGGGACCTCCCAACGCTTGGACAAAACTGATTTGGTTGGCCACCCGAATTGACATACGGTTTGCCGAGAGACAACAAGAGCTCCGCCTCCAACAGGAGGTCGTCCGACCACGCCGGCTACCTCGTCTGGCTTCCGTTTTCCAACGACCGCCACTTCCTTCGCCAATGGTTCCTGAGGACGAACCCATGCTTCTACTGTGGCGGTTCTGGCCACTTCATTGGGGAATGTCCGGTGCGCCCGGGAAACTCTCGCACCTAGGGCTCGCAGGAGAGGCATCCTTAGGTGTCAGTGCGGCCTCTCCCCGTCTTACCATTCCCGTACTCTGTGGAATTTCACCGGACAGCACCTTTCAAGCCTTCCTTTATTCAGGGTCCGCTGGAAATTTTGTCAGCCACGCGCTGGTGTCCAAATTTCGTATCCCGGTGACCCCTCTGCAGAAACCCATGTTCGTCTCCTCCATCAGTGGCGAATGTCTAAAGGACGCTATTGGGTTTTCTGCACTGCCCCCCTCACCTTAAGATAGGCGCCCATACACAAGGAGACTCTGAAACTTCTCGTTCTGCCTCGCTCCTCTTCTGAAATTCTCCTGGGCCTCCCTTGGTTGCAAGAGCATGCTCCGACCCTAGGCTGGAACACGGGCAAGACTATCCGTTGGGGCCCCACGTGCCACTCGCGATGCCTTCCTGTACTACTTCCAGCTCTACGGCCTGCCTCTGTAAAGCCTATGCCGGGTCTGCCCACTCCTTACCAGGATCTAGCCGATGTCTTTTCCGAAAGACAGGCCGAAACTCTTCCTCCGCAAGGGGCGCTCAACTTTTCCTATTGACCTGAAACCCCGGTGTATTCCTCCCCGAGGCAGAGTCTCCCCTCTTCTGTCCCGGAGACCAAGGCGATGTCGGACTATGTCCAGGAGAACCTCCGTAAAGGCTTTATACGCAAGTCTTCTTCGCCTGCGGGGGCCGGTTTCTTCTTTGTCAAGAAGAAAGATGTAACTCTCCGGCCCTGTATCACTTATCGGGGACTCAATAAAATCACCATAAAAAATCGTTTACCCCCTGCCTCTGACTCGGAGCTGTTTGATCGCCAGCGTGGCGCAAAATTTTTTTTCCAAGTTGCATTTACGCGGAGCATACAACTTAATTCGCATCCATGAAGGCGACGAATGGAAGACGGCCTTTAATATCCGAAATGGCCACTTCGAATATCTCGTCATGCCAATTTGGCCTACTGCAACGCTCCGGCAGTGTTCCAGGACTTCGTCAACAAGATTTTCCCGCGACCTTCTCTACTTTCTGTGTTATTGTCTATCTGGACGACTTTTTTAATCTTCTCTCCAGATTTTAGAGACTCACCGCCCCCCACGTCTGCCAGGTGCTCAGACGTCTCCGTAGCCACCAGTTATATGCCAAACTGGAGAAATGCTTGTTTGAACGCACCTCGTTGCCCTTCCTAGGGTACATCGTCTCGGATCAAGGTCTCCAGATGGATCGGTCTTGCAGTGGCCTCGACCAGTGGGTCTCCGGTCCATCCAGCGCTTTTTGGGGTTTCAAACTATTACAGACAGTTGCCCCGCACTTCTCCACGTCGTGGCCCCACGGGTTTGGGCCCTTAAAAGAAGAATGCTAACCAAAATCCTGGCCTCCAGAAGCCCAAGAAGCCTTTGATGTCTTAAAGCAGCATTCGCTTCAGCTCCTGGTTCTGTTCGCCCGGACCGCAGAGTCCGTTTGTCCTAGAAATGGAAAGCCTCCTCAGTAGGTGCCGGCGCTGTCCCCCTTCAGAAATCCTCCCTGGGAGACTGAGTACTTGGCAGCTTCTTTTCCAAGACCTTCACTCCAGCCGAACTAAATCGGTGATCGCGAACTACTGGCCATGAAGTTAGCCCTAGAAGAATGGCGGCACTTGCTGGAGGGGGCTCGCCATCCCATCGAGATCTTCACCGATCACAAAAATTTCTTTATCTCCAGTCTGCTCAACGATTGAATCCTCGACAAGCCAGGTGGTCGCTCTTTTTCGCACACTTTGATTTCCTCATTCACTTTCGGCCAGCTGAGAAGAACGTCAGGGCGAACGCCCTCTCTAGATCTCTAGAGGTGGGCCTAGAGCCGCCTCTGCAGCACATTATTCCTCCAGAACGTCTCCTCACAGCGGCCCCCATGGATCTTCAACATCTACCTCCTGGAAAGACCTTCGTATGACCTGCCATGCGGCCTCGAATCCTGAAGTGTGGACATTCCTCACGAACAGCTGGTCATCCTGGAGTCCACAAGTCCCTGCAATTAATCTCTCGCTACAATTGGTGGCCCACCCTCGCTCAAGATGTTAGAGACTTTGTCCTGGCTTGTACCTCATCTCAGTCCCGCGGGTCTGCTTCAGCCTCTCCCGGTCCCTGAAAGACCTTGGTCCCATGTTGCCATGGACTTTGTTACTGACCTCCCGGCCTCCTCTGGAAACACGGTCATTTGGGTGGTGACTGATAGATTCTCAAAGATGGCTCACTTTGTTCTTCTGCCCGGGTTAACTTCTGCCCCCCAGCTGGCCCAGCACTTCTTTCACCACATCTTTCGGCTTCACGGGCTCCCATTGCATATCGTCTCGGATAGGGGGATCCAGTTTGTGTCGAAATTCTGGCGGGCTCTGTGTGGTCAGTTGCAGGTTCAGCTAGACTTCTCATCTGCATACCACCCTCAATCTAATGGGCAGGTAGAGAGGGTCAACCAACTTTTAGGTACCTACCTACGACATTTTGTATCCGCCCGTCAGGATAACTGGTCTGACCTCCTTCCCTGGGCGGAATTCTCGTATAATACCAAAGACACGGAGTCTGATGGAGCCTCACCCTATTTAGTTGTGGTTGGGCAACATCCCCGCCCGAATCTCCATCTGGCTACCTCGTGTCATGTTCCATCCGTGGATGCCCAAGTACGTGACATCAAGGCACTCTGGCAGGTCACACGACAGGCCCTTCTACGGGCCCCCGCTCGCACCAAAGTCCAGGCCGACAGGTACCGTAGACCTCTGCCCCGATTTAAGCCAGGTGATAGAGTTTGGTTGTCCGCTAAATATATTTGTTTCAAGGTGCCCAGTTATAAGTTAGGCCCTAAGTATTTGGGCCCTTTTGTTGTTCTGCGGCAACTGAACCCGGTGTCCTACAAGCTCCGCTTGCCTCCTACTCTGTGTATCCCAAACGCCTTCCATGTTTCTCTCCTCAAACCGGTGGTGCTGAACCACTTCTCCCGTGGATCTGTTTCGCCTTCTCCTGTGGTCAACACTGATAACATCTTTGAGGTCAAGGAGGTGCTGGCGGAGAAAACAGTGAGGGGGAAGCGGTTCTTTCTTATTGACTGGAAGGGATTCGGGCCGGAGGAGCATTCGTGGGAACCTGAGGCCAATCTGTCTTCTGACCTCCTCTCCAAATTCCGTAAAAAGAGAGAGTTTGGAGTTCTGTTTGATTACCTGTGTACCAGTCCGTTCCACTACGTTTCCTGACCTTACCTGTTTGCCGCCTGCCCTGACCGTCTGCCCGTCTCTGACCACGAACCTCTGCCGCCCGTCCTGACCTCCTGCCTGTCCTCGACTACGTCTCTGGATTACGACTCTGTACCACGCATTACCCCGGCCGTCATTGCAAGCAAGTCACGTCAGGGGTAGCGACCTGGTAGCCTCACGCCGCAGCAAATCCATCCCACTTTGCGGCGGGCTCTGGTGAATACCGGGGGCTACTTAGACTCAGCTCCCTGGCGTGGTTTAACTATCATCGCTTGTGGTGGTCCAGCGAATTCACCAACCCGTTACAATGAGCAAGAAGAAATGAGTATTTGACAAAAGATTTTTTTCAATTGACTATCGCTGTCTTTTACAGCAGCATGACCCCAAAACCAGTAAAAATGACCTTTTGGACACTCAAAAAAATTGGCAAGAAGAATTGAGTATTTTAAACAAGATTTTTCGAATAGGACATTGACTAACGCTGTCTTTTACAGCAGCATGACCCCAAAAGCAGCAAAAATGATCTTTCGGACACTCAGAATAAAATGAGCAAGAAGAAATGACTATTTGAAAAAAAATTTTTTTGAATAGGACATTGACTATCGCTGTCTTTTACAGCAGTATGACCCCAAAAGCAGGGCATCAGCGATTGTGTGTCAGAGCAGACAAAATCATCCTCTTGGGCCTCTTGATCTTTTGAAATGCCTTCTGACCCCAACTGCATTGTGTCATCAAAGAGCTCTTTAGAATATGGATTATCTAGTGCGGTCTGTTTATTGGGTTACATTTGGCCTGTCTTTGCTTCAGTTTGGACTGATGATGATGATGACGATGATATTTGTGGCTGTGACTGAGTGGCAGAGAAAGAGCTGGCAGGTCTGTGGTTATAGGGGGTGCAGTGGTAACTAGGGCTGCCATCAGTCATCTATTAACCGTTTCAGGGCCCCATGCAGTTAAATCAAATGGGACCCTCCCCATTACTAGTTCCTATTTTTTAACATATCACTGGGCCGCTTTTTGATTAGGGCCCCCAACAGGAGTACTGTCCTATTGACACCACTTTTACAGAAGCCTGACCCCAAAACCAGCAAAAATTACCTTTTGGACACTCAAAATAAAGTTTGCACGAAGAAATTAGTATTTGAAATAAGAATTTTTTGAATAGGACATTTACTAGCGGTGTCTATTACAGTAGCCTGACCCCAAAACCAGCAAAGTGGAACTTTTGGACACTCAGAATAAAATTTGCACGAAGAAATTAGAAATTTTTTTCAATAGAACCATTGATTTTTTTTCAAACTGGAATGTGTATTTCACATTGTGAAGAAGATGTGCTAGAGTTTACTAGTCAAGTGACATTGGCAACCGGGGCAACAAAATGGTCAGAGATCCACGCTTGATTCATTTTGATAAATGTCAAACGATCCACATTCTCAGGGGAAAGACGGATAAGTTTGTCAATTTTCACCCCGCCAGCTGTGCTAAAGGTGCGTTCCGAGATAACACTGGCTGCTGGGCAGGATAAAGCTTCTATGCCGTGCCGAGCAAGCTCAGGCCATTCATCCAGTTTGGACACCCAGTACTCGATTGGGTCCGGACCAAGTCCAAAAACATCGGGGTTGAGCCACAGGTAGTTATGGACCATGGTCTTAAGGCGGTCTCTGTGTGTCTGCCCTGCTATACAGGTGTTGGTGAGGTGGTAAAAAACGATTGCCACATGTCATCCAGTAGGCTACTGCCACATTGCCTGCTGCTGATGTTGATGCTATGGCTACTTGCCATTCTACTGCTGGCAAAGTGCTGACGTTGTTCCACCGGTACATTAGAACGTGAAGAAGACGCAACAGATGTCTCAAGTTGGTCAATGAGCACTGTCTCAAATTCCTGCATTCTACTGTCAGTTTGTGTGAGTGGAAGGAAAGTGCTCATTTTTTATTTGTAATGTGGATCAAGGAGGGAGGCTATCCAGTAAACGCTGTTCATTTTGATTGCCTTGATGCGTGGATCATGTTGTAGGTAATGTAGCATACAAGCACTCATGTGTGAGATGCTGCCGGGATCTCCCAAGCCTCAGGTTAAGGGGCGCTAATCAGATTTTCCTCCTCTTCCTCCTCCTCCTGAAATCTGTGCCAACCTTTTACCACTGAAGGGAAATCAGTACCGTCGGTGTCCAGCCCTACCTCATCATCCTCCTCCACTTCCTCATCCTGAACATCACCACAGCCCCGGCTAGCTTCATGCGCTGTACTCTGTGAGCTGAAGTGCCATCCTGCACGAGCCCTGGACCTCGAAAGACCGCCTAAAGAAGACTAATACATTTGGGAAACATTCGGGCCTTCTATATCCGACGGCGAGTAAGGCTCTGTGTCCACATCTGTGTCCGCTTCCTCCTCCATCACTGCTGGGACCTGCTGCCACAGAGTGTCTAACACTTGTTCCAGTAAAAATATGACTATAATGGTCATGCTGACAAAGGCATCATCCTGAATAACCATTTTGGTGGCGTCTTCAAAACTGTGAAGGATGGTGCAGAGATCCTTTAACTGCCTCCATTCTCTATGGCTCAACACCCTGAGGACCGCATCACTGCTCATCAGGCCATACGACACTTAATTTTGTATAATGGCATTATGCTGCTGCCACAATTGCTGGAGCATGTGGAGGGTGGATTTCCAATGTGTTACCACGTCAACAGTGAGACGGTTGACGGGAGGCTCAGATGACGCTGCAACGATGTCAGTCGTGCAGAAGCAGGGTGCAAACGCCGGAAGTGTGGGCTAAGACCTTGAGCAGACAGTCCAGACCCGGGTAGCGCTTGAGAAATTTCTGCACAACCAGGTTCAGGACATGTGCCAGGCAAGTGATGTGTGTAAGTCTACTGATCTTAAGGGCAGCAAGGAGATTTTTCCCATTGTCGCACACCACCTTGCCTGGCGCCAGGTTCTTAGCATCCAGCCACTGGTCGCAGAGCCGTCCACAGCTCTTGACCTGTGTGTTGATGGTCTCCAAGACACATTAATTTGATAACGGCCTGGTTTCTCTTGACATGTGATGCTACCCGTGAAGGTTGGGTATCTAGACTCTGCACCATCCCAGCAGTGTGGAAGAGTGTCCGCCGAGCCCGAGACCCACCATCATCACCAGAGGCACTGTCATCCACCCAACTCACCCAGTGAGCAGTCAGTGAGATGTAACGCCCTTGACCGTGCATACTAGTTCATGTGTCTTTAGTGAGATGGACTTTGGTGGACACAGATGCAGCCAACGCGCTGGAAATCTTTTCTGCCACGTGACTGGCCCGGGCAGGGATAGCTTTTCTTGCAAAGAAATGTCTGCTCGGCATCTGATATTGGGGGCATGTCAGAGCTATGATGTGGTGGAACCCATCTGTGTACACCAGGCGGAAAGGCAACATTTCCAAGGCCAACAGCCTGGCAATGCCGACATTCAGGATTTTGGCCATGGGATGGTTGGGGTGAAAGTATTTCTTAAGCTCCCACACCTGGTACACAGAAGGCTGGCTGCCAGACTGGCCACTGTACAGCGTGCAGGTCAAACTGGTGGAAGGAGATCAGGTAGACTGTGTCTCTGGTGGTGGCGGTGGGACTGGTGCTCATGCTGCTCCGGCACATCGGCAGCAGAGAACCGCTTAGGCTTGGAAGTGGCGGAGGAGGAGGAGGCAGAGCATGTCACAGTGTTTGCAAGCCCAGGACCTGTGTGGCCTTTTTTCTCCAATTGACTCCTCAAAATCATTTCATGCTTTAGATGCATGTGCCTGTTCATGTTCGTGGTGGTTAAACTCTTTAGATTCTTGCCTCTACTGACGCGTTGACGGCAAATCCAGCAGATGACATCAGTCAGTGAGGCTTGATCAAAAAAGACCCAGGCTTCATAGGTCCTGGACTTTGACGGTGAAAACCTAGTAACTATGTTCCCGCTGCCACCACTGACCATGGCTGGCGGATTAATGTCAGCGGACTTGTGCAACCGTCCTCTCCCTTTCTGAGGCCAGACCCACACTGACACTACCCCATCATCCTCCTCCTCCACTGATGAGGCGCTCGCAAGCAACTGCTGCTGATAAGACCACGTTGGATCCGCAATGTCATCATTAACATCATCATCCCAGGTAAGTTCCTCATTCTGACAGTCTACATCCTCAAGCTGTGAGCTAGAAGCTACAGGAACTGCGAGGCATTGCTGACCGCTCCGGATTTCCCCCACTGAAGGCATCAGCAATTGGGCGTCAGAGCAGACTATATCATCCTCTTTGGCCTCTTAATCTTTTGAAATGCCTTCTGAACCCAACCGCATTGTATCATCAAAGAGCTCTTCAGAATATGGATTATCTGGACTATCTGTACATTGGTTGACATTTGGGCTGTGTTTGCTTCAGGTTCGTCTGATGATGATGATGATGATGACATTTGTAGCCATGACTGAGGACGAGGAGGTAAAACCGCTCGATGCAGGTTGTGTTAACCACTGAAGAACAGATTGTCGACGCTCTTCAGTATTGAGATTCACAGAGAGCCAACCAAGCGATGACAAGCCTGACGGTCCTGCAACTGCCGATGTGCTCGCTTCTTTCTTGTCCGGATCACTAGAAGATGTGCCTTGTCTCATACCTCTAGCTCCACGTTCTACGCCCCTCCTTTCTCGCTGACCTCCTCTAGTTCGCTCCATGTACAAAAAGATAAATATTAAAAAGGTCAAGTTTTGTTCACAGTCTCTTATGGCAGAACTATACTTCAAAGATAGCAACTTTTGGGCACGGAATCAAATTTTCTGCAAAAAAACGGTATAGCAAAGCGATTGCTTTTCACAGCAGATTTCTTAACAGTGTCTTCTACACCAGCTGTCACTCCAAAACAGGATCAATAAACTTTTGGGCACAGACTCAAATTTTCTGCAAAAAAAACAGTATAGCAAAGTGACTGCTTTTCACAGCAGATTTCCTAACAGTGTTTTGTGCTACGCTTTCATCCCAAAACAGGATCAATAAACTTTTGGGCATGAAATCAAATTTTCTGCAAAAAAACAGTAAAGCAAAGTGATTGCTTTTCAAATCAGATTTCATAACAGTGTCTTGTGCTGCAGCTGTCACTCCAAAACAGGATCAATAAACTTTTGGGCACGGAATCAAATTTTCTGCAAAAAACAGAATATTAAAGCGATTGCTTTTCACAGCAGATTTCATAACAGTGTCTTGTACACCAACTGTCACCCCAAAACAGGATCAATAAACTTTTGGGCACGGAATCAAATTTTTTGTAAAAAAACAGTATAGCAAAGCGATTGCTTTGCACAGCAGATTTTGTAACAGTGTCTTGTACACCGGCTGTCACCCCAACACAGGATCAATAAACTTTTGGGCACGGAACAAAATTTTCTACAAAAAAACAGTATAACAAAGTGATTGCTTTTCACAGAAGATTTCGTAACAGTGTCTTCTGCTACGGCTGTCACCCCAAAACAGGATCAAAAAACTTTTGGGCAATCAAAATAAAGATAGGAAAGATGCAGTTAGCAGCAATATAAAAAATCCCTAACTACTACTGTCTAGGAATCCCTAATCTTGCTGTACCCCAACCCTAGCTAATCTATCTAGCAGCTTTCCCTTTGTGAAATCGCTGGGAAATGGTGTGTCTGTCTGCTTTGAAAAAACAGTCTAATCGTAATGGCATTCACCAGGAAATACCCAGTGACATAGATAAAACAGGGTCATGTGATTTTAGCAGCCAATGAGATCCCTACACCACCCATTGATGACATTTTTGAACCCCCTCTGTGCTCTGCACTGATTGGCTGGCCGCCAAAAGTACAGGAAGCAGCGAAAATGTTGCGATCTTAAGTCTAGATCGCGATTTTTGACCCAATTTTGAGAGAAAAAAATCGGATCGAATCGAGATCTAGGATACCGTAGAAATCGTCTCGATTTCATCTTTTCTCGATTAAATCGTTCAACACTAGTCAACAAAAATTTGAAAAATAGAAAATGTTTGGATTTTTTTAATGGTACCAAAACATAACAAAAACCCTACATGTTAGGTACTGTCGGTTTCATGTCTTCATGTAGAATACAGATAACACATCATTTATACCAAAGCTTGAAAGCCATAAAAACAAAACTCCCACAAACATGGCGCAAGTATGTTTTTTTTCCTATTTTGCCCCACTTAGAGTATATATTATCCCACAAAATACAAGCCTCATATGTCTATGTAGGAAGGTGGGGAGGGAAAAACGAAAAACAAGTTGTTTTTTTTTAAATAGGCTGCAGCAGGAAGGCGTTAACTAGTGCTACTTATGCTACTGTTCCAGTTTGCTGTCATAAGGTGGTGGGTTCACATTTCATTTTGAGTTCATGTTACTCCCCTGACTGCGATCTTTAATAACTACCTCTAAAGGATAACAAGCAACTGCACATACACCAAGTTGATATAATTGTTCAACTCTAGTTGCTCTACAGATCAAGATCTTTTTTAAGACTTGCCTGTTTACAACATAAAAATTTTCTGAGTCAGCCCATTTTCCACTTCTAGCTTTACCTCAGCTATTTCCTTAAAGGGGATTTGCCGAGACAAAGATTCTTACCTTTCAGCTTAGCCCAGGCAGAATGTCAACAAATCACGCTGAGTCATGAAGCTGCAGTGGAGAGAGGGAGAGGGGAGGGGGGAGTGAGGAATCCAAGGGAGCGTCTCAAAACTTAAGTGAACTAATAAACAGTACAACAGTGGATTCAATACAGCAAGACAGCCTCAGACTGCACTGTCAAGAGAAACCTTATCTGCTAAGAAGCTAATGTAATGTAAACAAATCACGGAGCTGAAAGAGACAGAGATGCACACAGACACACACAGCCAGAGCACAGAGCTGCATAAGGGGATCCTGTGACATGTTCACTCAAATAATCAAACTATAACTTGTGAATTCTGTATACAAAAGAGAACACCTATTCTACACAGCAGCTTGAAAGCTTCTTCATGTTCTCTGTCATCAGATAAAGCAGGGATCTAATAACACTACAGCTAGTTATTCTGTATACAAAAGAAAACATATTGCTACCCGGTGCCTTAAAAGACCATTCATTTTGCCTGTCATCAGATAAGAAGTGATTCACGCAAGCGAGGCCTTTCAGCTCCTGGGTCGTGACTAGGGCAAGCTTTGAGGTAACCAAGGGGGAATGAGAAATGCTGTAGCTCTCAGAGTTTTCACTTTTTTTAATCACATATATTTAGAAAAATGATTAAATACCCATTTTAGAGGTTCCCACGTCAACATTACATGGTGGCAAAACCCCTTTAAGGCACAACGATTACCTATTTTCTTTGTTAAAGGGACCATTGTTAAATATGTATCTTGACTTTATTCTAGTGCTTCCAATGCTCGGCATTTCTGTCTGATCCCTCAATAATTCTACAACCAGCTTGCTAACTACACATATTCATTTGGAAATAGTAAACCTTTTTTAGATAGCAAACAATCAAAAATGGATGGAACATTTATTGGTTAACATAATAATTTAAGCTATAATAATGACATAATTTAGTTCTACTGAAATTATATACACACTAGAGTAATTACATTTCTCTAAACATTATTGAGAAAATATCTACTCACGAGATGTGGACTGTGCAGTGAAGGACAAAAGAAAACCCTTAACCACCTGTAAGATGTCATCAAATTTTTTAATAAACAATTGTAGGAAAATGTTTCTGAAACACCAGCATCTCACTGTGTTCTCTTTAATCCTGTTTTTTTTAGTGTTCTCATAGATGATGTACAAAAGCGTATAGATGAGCAATTTGTTGCTGAACGCAGAGATAAGAGATCACTGACTTCATTTGATTATACAAAATACCATCCAATGAATGAGGTAAGAAGAGGTCTTTGAGGTATAACAAAAAAAAAGTATAAATACTAAAAAAGCAAAATATAGGTTTGTGTATATTGTGCATTGTATGCATTGTACATTTGTTTTCAGTAAAATGTTTGGATTAAAATGAAAGAAAAATACCTTATTATATAATTAAAGGGGTTTTGCCAGTACGTGCCTTATCTGCTAAGAATCAAATGTAAACAAGCCATGCTGAGCTAAGAGAGAGAGAGACACAGCCAGAGCACAGAGCCGTGCATAAGGGATCGTGTGAAATGTTCACTCAAATAATCAAACTAAAACTAGTGGATTCTGTATACAAAAGACAACACCTTTTCTCCACAGCAGCTTGCAAGCTTCTTCATGTTTCCTGTCATCAGATAAAGCAGGGATCTACTCAGATAATCACATTACAACTAGTGGATTCTGTATACAAAAGACAACATATTTCTACCCGGTGCCTTGAAAGCTTCTTCAGCTCTCTCTCATCAGATAAGAAGTGTGATCTGCGCAAGCCCGGCCAGCAGCTCTTGTCAGGTCGTATCTAATAGAAGCTTTTAAGTAACTAAGGGCAGGTAAGGCAGCCTGTAGCTATCTCAGACTGCAATTTTTGTAATCACATATATTTAGAAAAGTGATTAAATACCCATTTTGGAGGATCCCACGTCAACATTACATCGTGGCAAAACCCCTTTAAGGCCTGAAAAGAAAAGTAATCCAGGCTATATTCACTGTTTTCTTTTTTTTTTTCTAAATAAAAGCAAGTTCTCTTTGGGCAGACCTCAAACTATGTGAACATGCAACATCTTCATATAGGAAACTGCATCCAATTACAAGTCAAAGAGTAAGCATAACCTATCACTCTGGGAAAAACAACACTAACAAAATTAAAATTACTGTTATATCATCATTGAGTGAGCAACAATTCTGTAGGTGAGAGAGAGAGAGAATTTTTAAAAGGCATTTTTATTACTTTCTGCAAAGTCAAAAGTTTACTTATACTAGGATTACTATGCCTTTAACCCCTTACCGACATTTGACATACCCAAATTCAAGGTGGGGGGGGTTCCGAAAATTTGACGTAGGGGTAACTCATGGCGATCTTGCGAGCCAAAAGGGGACCCAAATCGGGGCAGGGGACCAGCGGTATATTATTTTTGGATCATGCCGCATCCCCCGCCCGGGGGAGTGAGCCCGGGGCCATGGGTTTTAACCCCGTTTGGCCCAATAAAAGGCCAGACGCGCCTCCTGTCTGCATGGGGCACAGTGAGGTCGGAGATCCGGGCTAGGGCCCCTTAGGACGCCCATGTGTCCGGTGACTCCCCATTCCCGCAATGCTTTGGGGGGCAGGTGTTGACTCACCGGGAGCCAGTAAATAGCAGTAATGCTCATATCGATCGCCTTTTTACATTCCCCTCGGGAAAAAGAGAAAAAGAAAATAAAGTCCCCAAATTTTGGGTATCGCCGCAGGTAACTACCTACACTATAAGAGCATTTTAATTAACCCAAGGGGGAACCCGAAAAAAAAAAAAGGCACAGAATTGTGTTTTTTTGTTCATCCCCGCACAAAAATAGAATAAAAGTGAAAAAAAACTCATATAACCCCAAAGGGTGCCAATTAAAACATAGTTCATCCCACACAAAAAAAATCCTTACACAGCTCTGTATACGAAAAAAAAAAAGATTTTGGGCATAAAAAAAAAGGAATTTAAATATTTTTAAAAAAAATGTGCTCCCCAAAAAAAAAATTTATAAATGGGTAACCTAATCGTTGCCCCCACAAGAAAAAAAAACTTGTCACAAATTTTTCCGGTAGCACTTTTAAAAATTAAAAAAAAAAAATACTGGGATTGCAGTATTTTCTTCACCCGATTTTAAAAAAGGGTTCAAACGATCAAAAGCCTTTGCCCCAAAAAAATATCAAAAAAAACCTAAAACCCATCCTGCAAAAAAAAAGCCCCTACACATCTCCGTAAACAAAAAAATTAAAAAAAGTTATGGCTCTCAATTTGGCGATGAAAAAACAGTTTTCTTTTTGAATAAAAGTGTTTTAAATTTTGTTAAAAGAGAAAAACAAAAACAATAACATAAAAATTTGGGGTATCGCTGTAACGCACCGCTGATAAGCTAGGAGTCATATAACCGCAGGGTGACCGCTGTAAAAAAAATAAAATAAACAAAAACCGGGTTTGCTGTTTTTTTGTTTCAAAATACCTCACAAAAAAACCAAAAAAAATGATCAAAGAGTCAATGCACCCCATAATGGTAAAATAAAAAATAACTCATCTACAAAAAAACAAACCCTAATCGCCCGTATACGAAAAATAAAAAAAAATTATGCTGCAGACTATACAAAATAAAATGCAATTTTTTTTAAAAAACATTTCTAATTATAAAAGTAATAAGCATAAAAAATATAAAAATGTATATATTGCAATTGTACCAAAACCCATAGTAAAGTTTCTTATATTTAAACCCTTTGGCAATATTGTAAAAATGAAGCCCAAAAAACAATGGCGGAACTGCATCCCCCCCCCCCTCATTTTCATGGGGCCCCAAAGCTAAAAAATAGGGAAACCTGTCACCCAAATGCAATACACCCCTAATGAGCCCTGAGTGGTGTTGAATCCCAAAAAAGGGGAAAATTCTGAAGGTTTCACCTTTTTGGTACATTGGGGGCTTTGCAAATGCGACATGGCATAAGAGGGAGTCTTTTATTAGGGTATCTAACATACAGCCCCTAAAAGCCACATCAGAACTGCACTGTTCCCTAAAAAAATCAATTTTGTAAATTTTCTTGAAGATGTGAAAAATGACTACTAAATTATTAAGACCCCTAATGTGCTTAAAAAAAAAATATTTAAAAAATGATGCCAACTTACAGTAGACATATGGTAGATGCTAGTTATATACTATTTTGAGTGGAATAACTATCTGTCTTACACGCAGAAATTTTGAAAATTGAAAATCTTTGCAAATTTTCATGATATTTTGCTATTTTTCACAAATAAACAAGGATTCTATGGATCAAAATGTATTACTAACTTAAAGCACAATGTGTCACGAGAAAACAATCTCTGAATCACATGGATAGGTAAAAGTATCAAAAAATTATTATTATTATCATCACATGTCAGATTTCAAAAATGGGACTCTGTCAGGAAGGTCAAAACTGGCTCTGACAGTGAGTGGTTAAACAATTTGGCACAGTCCATATGATGTAAGATTTGAAAGCTTCTGGTTTAATCTGACTATATATATATAGTCACCTTTCCCTGATCCTCAGTTTCAGCACTGCATCTCTCCATTATTCTGTTGTCATTCTTCTACTTCCAAACGGGCAGGTCACTGCTGCAGGCATCGATTGGCTGCATCGGTCATATGCCTCTAATTTACATCACAATTAAGAAGTAAACAGCTCTGAAAGGTGATAAAAGTAGAGGCACTTGATTGCTTCAGAGGTTACATCACGTTCGAAAGTAAAAGAATGACATCAGGTGAACAGAAAGGTTGGAACCGAGAAACAGAGAAAGGTGAGTAATTGTATGTTCATACGCAGTATTGTAGCACATACTGTGCGTGCTTCAATATGCCGGGTGTTTTAGTGCAAGGGGAGGGGTGGTGACCTCATTCACTTCTTTCACCCAGTGCTCATTATGTGAAAGGATAACGAAGAATAAGCTAAGAATTACCGTAGTTACAAGCCATATTTCAGGGCATATTGCAGTACAAATATGTCCCGAAATACAGTATAAAAGATGCTGTGGGAACATACTCTCTTGTTTTTTTTTTAAATAGGGCTTGAAAAAAAAAACCATAGATTTTTCTAGGAAGTGGAAAACCCCTAGATGTATTTTTAACCTCTATAAAACTGGATTCACAAACAGTGTTAAACAGGCTACCCATCCTTACAAAATTAATGGCGGCATCGGCCACAACCTCTGTCTCCATCAGCACCCCGCAACGTGATCGAGGGGTGCTGATGGCTGCCATGATGACCAGAGTGCCTAAAAAAGGCTTCTGGGTTGTCACTGATGTCACCACGCCTAGCCATGTCCAACATGGTGATTGACACTTCTAGTGCAGTGCAGTACAGTCAAGTAAAAAAGAAATGTTAAAGATAGAAGTAAAAAAATAAAACATGTACTCTGCCTATTTCCCATTACAAATTCCCTAGTACCCCAAAAAAGATCAAAAATACACATATTTGGTATCACCACATGCATAACCACATGCATAGCCTATAAATCAGTCACATTATTTAACCTGCATAATGAACGCCGTAAAAGACAAAACAAAAAAAAATTTTGTTCATCCCGCTGCACATAAAATAGAATGAAAAGTGATCAAAAAGTCATATGAAGGCCAAGGCAGTACCAATCCATATATGACTTTATTCCACAAATAAAAGCCCTAACACAGCTCTGCATATGGAAAAAATTTTTAAAAAGTTATTGAATACAGCAATGCAAGGCATTAACAGTGTTTTAAACAATAAAAAAACTTTTTTTTTTATAGTGCTACAACAAAAAACGATAAAAATTAGATATCACCATAATTCTATTAAGCGGTACAATGAAAAAAGTAGATGGATCCAGCGGTCTTGGTGAAAAACGTGCTTTGTATTTATTCACATGATAATAGTGCAGACGGTACAAACAAAAATAAGATTAAAACCTACGCGTTTCAGGCATAAGACTTTTCTGCCCTTGATCACGGTTCAAACATCTTTCCAAATGTGTCCATTATATAGTAAAAAGGGGCGTTATGTGTATCCACACGTCATATCCTCCATTTAAAAACACAATCCCAAAGTCTATCGCTACAATAATATATTCAGACAATTCTTTTATAGTTTATGGCCTGTTGCACACGTAATTAAACTAATAGATATATGCCAGATCATTTCTGTTGTTTAATCCTACCGGAACCCTTGTCTCCAATTCATGGATCCAAAACGCTTCCCGCAAGCGCACTCGATGTTCCCAATCACCTCCATTGTGCGGACGAGTAACTCGTTCTATCCCGCAACATTTAAAACTATCGAGTGCGCCTGCGTGCGTTTCCACGAAATGTCTAACCGTTCCTGAATGGGTGCTCTGTTCTTTATGAATGCCAGATAGGTGTTCCTGGATCCTAACTCTCGTCTTACGGATACTACTGCCAATGTAGGATTTTTTGCAACTGGTACAATGAATAAGGTAAACTAGGTGGTCCGTATCACAGTTTATAAAATCTTTTATCTTATATATTTTGTTTTTAATCTGGCCAACGAAATCACTGGTTTTATCCATATATTGGCAAATTTTACATGATTTTTTTCCACACTTATAGTTACCCTTTAAAGTCAGCCAAGTGTTAGACAGATTTTTACTGGAGAACCTGCTTGGGGAAATCGTATCTCCTAATGTCTTACTACGTTTTGCTACCATTTTAACCCCTTCATCAATTATATCTGCCAATATGGGGTCCTGTCTCAGGATGTTAATGTTTTTAAAAAATACTTTTTTTATTAGACCATATTCCTCACTATAAGCTGTAGTATAAGTCACATTATGTCTATTTTCACTTCTGTATTTGTTTATTTGTGCCAGTTGCGTTTCTTGCGTTTTCCCTTTCATTTTATTTTTTGCTAATTGTATCTGTTTATTTGTGTATCCTCTGGTTTTTAATCTTATTTCTATGGTCTCCAATTGTTGTTTATATTTTATATCATCGCTACAAATCCTCCGTGCTCTACTGAGTTCTCCATAAGGAATGGAATTTACTGTATGAATAGGGTGGCAGCTGTCCACCCTAAGTACTGTATTGCCACTATTTGGTTTTCTATATACATCAGTGGTAACCTTCTTGCTGTATGTATCTCCAGTAAGGTGGAGGTCTAAGAAGGGGATAGTGACTTTTTCTACCACTGATGTAAATGTAAGATTTACAGCATTATCATTGAGAAAATCCACAAACTCTGGTATGGATGCCACACCACGACCCCAAACAAACAAGAGGTCGTCGATGTAACGCCCATACCAGAGTATACAGTCAGAATATGGGTTCTGGGAGTCATAGATAGTTTTTTGTTCCCACCAAGCCATAAACAAATTCGCCATTGATGGCGAAGCGTTGGCCCCATAGGAACCCCTACTTTTTGGAGGTAAAATTCTCCATCAAATTGAAAGTAATTGTTGTATATTAAGAATTCAATACATACCTGTAGGAAAATATTATGTAAATTTGATAAGATTATACTGTACAGCTGTTCTCATCATGGACAACGGGATGTTAGAATAAAGACTGGTTACGTTCATACTGAGCCATACACAGTCATCCGTCCATTGAAAGTTTTGGAAGTTTTTAATAACAGAAGTACTGTCTCTCAAATATCCAGGGGACATCTGTACCATTGGCTGCAGGCAGTCATCTACCCAGCGGCTAAGTTTTTCATTAAGACTTCCGCAGCTCGATACAATGGGACGGATGCCTGGAGGAAATTTGTTTTTATGTGTTTTCGGCACACCATAGAAAGTAGGTACCTTGGGTTTGGTAACTAGTAAATATTTGACTTGTTTATCTGTGAGTACCCCCAAATTGTTACCTTCCTCTAACAGCTTTCCCAATTTATTCTGCATCTCCTTTGTAGGGTCTTTTTTTAATTTTCGATAAGTATGGGTATCATTTAGAATATCCTTAATCAATTTTTCATATAGACCTGCATCCAGCACGACAGTGGCTGCCCCCTTATCGGCTTTCTTTATTATCAAATTTTTGTTTTTTCTTATCATGTCCAGCGCCTTATATTCCTCCCTTGTCATGTTATGTTTTATATTATTTTTAATATGTTTGCTTTGTATCTGTTTTTCTATATTTTTTAAATCCCTCTCCATAACAGACTGGAAGGTCTCCATAGCGCTGACACGAGCCTTAAAAGGGTAGAAATGGGGGTTGCCACTGTCGTGCTGGATAACAAGGTCAGATTCTATCCCCAACTCCTCATCCTGTAACTCCTCCAAGATAAAAAGCGATTGTTGCTCAGAAAAAGACAAACCCTGAAAAGCATTATGGTACTGATCTGTGTTCCTAATAGGTTGCTGAAAATTTTCTACATCTTCTAATTTCCTATCTTTATGCAAATCTTGTTCCCTAAAGAAACGTTTCACAGTAAGCAACCTCACGAATTTGTTAAGATCTAATAAAGTATCAAAGAGATTGAAGTGACTAGTGGGAGAGAAATTAAGTCCCTTGTTCAATACATCCATCTGATCTGTAGACAAAACAGTAGGGGTAAGTATGATAACATTTTCCTCAGAGTCCATATATTTTATTTCTTCCTGGCAGTCTTTGTTATTTTTTGCGGTGATGTTTTCTGCCTCCTCTCTTCCTCCGTTTTTTTGACCCTGTTTGTTTCTGTTCACTGGTCTTGCTCCTAGTGTTCTGCCTTTCCACTGACGAATTCTCTGTATCCGAGGTAGCTGACATGCCTGCTTGTGTGTCATCCAGGTCCGAAAAGCTCACTTCTTTTTTATTGCGATTTCTTCTATATCCAGATGTGTATTTTAGAATGGATCTGGGTCTTCTTTCAACTTTCCACGTGTAAACCTTATTAGCCTGATAATCGTCTAGATCTCTTTGGTATTTAGCTCTTTTTATTTCCATAATTATTGTTTCTAATTTTCCAATATTATTTTTTATATTGTCCTGTAATTTTTCTTTTTCTCCTTCTTCTTTAAACTCCTCTAGCTTAGTATTAACCTGTATTATTTGTTCTTGAATTTCCTGTAATCGAGTTGTTTCAAAATCTATAATGAGTTTCATAAGTTTTTTTGAAGAGTCCGACAGAATTAAATTCCAAGATATTAAGAAATCATCTGTATAAATAAAGGATGGCATTTTCTTTATTCTTAAACCTCGCGGTATAATGTCCTTTTCTAGGTACATATTGAGTGCATTACGGTCCCACCAGAGCTTCGTCACTTCAATCTCTTTGATACTTTATTAGATCTTAACAAATTCGTGAGGTTGCTTACTGTGAAACGTTTCTTTAGGGAACGGGATTTGCATAAAGATAGGAAATTAGAAGATGCAGAAAATTTTCAGCAACCTATTAGGAACACAGATCAGTACCATAATGCTTTTCAGGGTTTGTCATTTTCTGAGCAACAATCGCTTTTTATCCTGGAGGAGTTACAGGATGAGGAGGTGGGGATAGAATCTGACCTTGTTATCCAGCATGACAGTGGCAACCCCCATTTTTACCCTTTTAAGGCTCGAGTCAGCGCTATGGAAACCTTCCAGTCTGTTATGGAGAGGGATTTAAAAAATATAGAAAAACAGATACAAAATAAAGAGATTAAAAATAACACAAAACATAACATGACAAAGGAGGAATATAAGGCGCTGGACATGATAAGAAAAAACAAAAATTTGATAATAAAGAAAGCCGATAAGGGGGGAGCCACTGTCGTGCTGGATGCAGGTCTATATGAGAAACTGATTAAGGAAATTCTAAATGATACCCATACTTATCGGAAATTAAAAAAAGACCCTACAAAGGAGATGCAGAATAAATTGGCCAAGCTGTTAGAGGAAGGTAACAATTTGGGGGTACTCACAGACAAACAAGTCAAATATTTACTAGTTACCAAACCCAAGGTACCTACTTTCTATGGTGTGCCGAAAACACATAAAAACAAATTTCCTCCAGGTATCCGTCCCATTGTATCGAGTTGCGGAAGTCTTAATGAAAAACTCAGCCGCTGGGTAGATGACTGCCTGCAGCCTATGGTACAGATGTCCCCTGGATACTTGAGAGACAGTACTTCTGTTATTAAAAACTTCCAAAACTTTCAATGGACGGATGACTGTGTATGGCTCAGTATGGACGTAACTAGTCTTTATTCTAGCATCCCTCTGTCCATGATGAGAACAGCTGTACAGTATAACCTTATCAAATTTAACCTCTATACAGAAGAACATAATATTTTTCCTACAGGAATGTATTGAATTCCTAATATACAATAATTACTTTCAATTTGATGGAGAATTTTACCTCCAAAAAGTAGGAGTTCCTATGGGAGCCACCGCTTCGCCATCAATGGCGAATTTGTTTATGGCTTGGTGGGAACAAAAAACTATCTATGACTCCCAGAACCCATATTCTGACTGTATACTCTGGTATGGCCGTTACATCGACGACCTCTTGTTTGTTTGGGGTGGTGGTGTGGCGTCCATACCAGAGTTTGTGGATTTTCTCAATGATAATGCTGTAAACCTTACATTTACATCAGTGGTAGAAAAAGTCACTATCCCCTTCTTGGACCTCCACCTTACTGGAGATACATACAGCAAGAAGGTCACCACTGATGTATATAGAAAACCAAATAGTGGCAATACAGTACTTAGGGCGGACAGCTGCCACCCTATCCATACAGTAAATTCCACTCCTTATGGAGAACTCAATAGAGCACGGAGGATTTGTAGCGATGATCTAAAATATAAACAACAATTGGAGACCATAGAAATAAGATTAAAAACCAGAGGATACACAAATAAACAGATACAATTAGCAAAAAATAAAATGAAAGGGAAAACGCAAGAAACGCAACTGGCACAAATAAACAAATACAGAAGTTGAAAATAGACATAATGTGACTTATACTACAGCTTATAGTGAGGAATATGGTCTAATAAAAAAAGTCTTTTTAAAAACATTAACATCCTGAGACAGGACCCCATATTGGCAGATATAATTGATGAAGGGGTTAAAATGGTAGCAAAACGTAGTAAGACATTAGGAGATACGATTTCCCCAAGCAGGTTCTCCAGTAAAAATCTGTCTAACACTTGGCTGACTTTAAAGGGTAACTATAAGTGTGGAAAAAAATCATGTAAAATTTGCCAATATATGGATAAAACCAGTGATTTCGTTGGCCAGATTAAAAACAAAATATATAAGATAAAAGATTTTATAAACTGTGATACGGACCACCTAGTTTACCTTATTCATTGTACCAGTTGCAAAAAAATCCTACATTGGCAGTAGTATCCGTAAGATGAGAGTTAGGATCCAGGAACACCTATCTGGCATTCGTAAAGAACAGAGCACCCATTCAGGAGCGGTTAGACATTTCGTGGAAACGCACGCAGGTGCACTCGATAGTTTTAAATGTTGCGGGATAGAACGAGTTACTCGTCCGCACAATGGAGGTGATTGGGAACATCGAGTGCGCGTGCGGGAAGCGTTTTGGATCCATGAATTGGAGACAAGGGTTCCGGTAGGATTAAACAACAGAAATGATCTGGCATATATCTATTAGTTTAATTACATGTGCAACAAGCCATAAACTATAAAAGAATTGTCTGAATATATTATTGTAGCGATAGAATTTGGGGTTGTGTTTTTAAATGGAGGATATTACGTGTGGATACACGTAACGCCCCTTTTTACTATATAATGGACACATTTGGAAAGATGTTTGAACCGTGATCAAGGGCAGAAAAGTCTTATGCCTGAAACGCGTAGGTTTTAATCTTATTTTTGTTTGTACTGTCTGCACTATTATCATGTGAATAAATACAAAGCACGTTTTTCACCAAGACCGCTGGATCCATCTACTTTTTTCGTTGTACCGCTTTTTTGGGCTCTTTGCCGGGAGCCAGGATTCCGAGCGCCGGTGAATTAATGAACCAGCTGAGGACTGTGATTTTCAAGCCCCAGATGAAGGCAAGGTGAGCGATCCTTCTCTCTACACATGTTTGCATGTTACCCATAATTCTATTAACCCACAGAGTAAAACTAACATAGTTACATAGTTACATAGTTTGTCAGGCCGAAAAAAGAGATACGTCCATCCAGTTCAGCCCATTTGTTAAAGTGTTGCTAAAGTGTTAAAGTGTTGATCCAGAGGAAGGCAAAAGCCCCAATGAGGTAGAAGCCAATTGTCCTCATGTTAGGGAAAAAATTCCTTCCTGACTCCAATCTGGCAATCAGAATAAATCCCTAGATCAACGACCCCTCTCCAGAAACCTAGTCACTATAACTTGTTATATTACATCTAGAAATGTATCCAGACCCTTCTTCAGAATCCTAGTCACTATAACTTGTTATGTTATCACGCTCCAGAAATGCATCCAAGCCCTTCTTGAACTCTGTTAGTGAATTCACCTTGACAATTTCCTCTGGCAGAGAGTTCCACAGTCTCACCGCTCTAACAGTAAAGAATCCCTTTCTATGTTTATGTAGAAATTTTCTTTCCTCAAGACGTACACTGTAGAGGTTGCCCCCTTGTTCTAGATACAGTTCTAGGTATAAATAAATCTTTAGCGAGATCTCTATATTGGCCCTTAATATATTTAAACATATTTATTATGTCCCCCGAAGCCGTCTTTTCTCTAAACTAAATAACCCTAACCTTGCTAATCTTTCTGGGTATTGTAGTCCACCCAGTCCTTTTATTATTTTTGTTGCCCACCTTTGTACCTGTTCAAGCTCTACAATGTCTTTCCTGGTCACTGGTGCCCAAAACTGTACACAATATTCCATGTGTGGTCTAACCAGTGACTTGTATAGTGGGAGAATAATGTTCCCATCATGTGCATCTATGCCCCTTTTAATACAACCCATGATCCTATTTGCCTTGGCAGCTGCTGCCTGACACTGGCTGCTACAGTTAAGTCTACTGTCCACCAGGATTCCCAAGTCCTTCTCCATGTCACTTTTACCCAGTGTTTTTCCATTTAACATGTAATCATGTAATGGATTTTTCCTCCCCATGTGCATAACCTTGCATTTATCAGTGTTAAACCTCATCTGCCATTTCTCTGCCCAGGCCTCCAACCTATCCAGATCCCTTTGTAATAACACATTATCCTCTATTGTGTGGATTCCTTTACAGAGCTTAGTATCATCTGCAAAGATCGATATTCTACTGTGCAATCCCTGTGTAAGATCATTTATGAAAATATTAAAGAGGATAGGGCCCAATACTGAGCCCTGTGGTACCCCACTAGTAACAGGGATCCAGTCTGAGTATGTACCATTAATTATCATCCTTTGTTTTCTATCAGTGAGCCAATTGCTTACCCACTTGCACACATTTTCCCCAGTCCAAGCATTCTCATTTTACTTACCAACCTTTTATGTGGAACAGTATCAAATGCTTTAGAAAAATCCAAATATATGACATCCAGTGCCTCACCCCGATCCAGTCTGGAACTAACTTCCTCATAGAAGCTGATGAGATTAGTCTGACAGGACCGATCCTTCATAAACCCATGCTGGAACGGCGTTATATATTTATTTTCAGTGAGATACTCCATGATAGCATCTCTAAGAAAATCTTCGAACATTTTACCTACAACAGAGGTTAAGCTTACCGGCCTATAGTTTCAAGGATCACTTTTTGACCCCTTTTTGAATATTGGCATCAAAATTTGCTATATGCCAATCCTTTGGGACACACCCTGTTATTATACAGTCCATAAATATTAAAAAATAGGGGCCTATCTATCACATTACTTAACTCCCTTCGGACACTCGGGTCTATACCGTCAGGGCCTGGGGATTTGTCTATTTTAATCTTCCTAAGGCGGAGCTGCACTTCTCCTGGGTTAGACAAGAAACATTTAAGTTGGATTTTACCTCCTCCCTTTGCTCATCAACAGGAAGCTCATCCTCCTCTCTAAATACAGTGGAGAAAAAAGTGTTTAATAGGTTTGCTTTTTTCTCATCGCCCTCTATAGTCTCTCCCTCTGTACTTTTTAAAGGGCCAACATTTTCTGTTTTAATCTTTTTACTATTTATATAGTTAAAAAATATTTTGGGGTTAGTTTTACTTTATATGGCAATACATCTTTCTGTCTTCAGCTTTGCTTCCTTTATCTTTATTTTACACACTTTATTTTTTTACCTATAGCTTCTTAGCGCCGCTTCACTGCCCTCCTGTTTTAGTAGCTGAAATGCTTTCTTTTTTGTTTTTTATTGCCTCCTTTACATCTCTGTTGATCCACATTGGGTTTTTCCTGGTTCTAATTATTTTTTTCCATATGGTATGTACCTCTCACAGTGGGCGCCTAAGATGTTTTTAAAGATCTCCCATTTATTTTTTATTCTGCTATTTTTAAACACCTTGTCCCAGTCAATACAGTTTAGTGCCTCTCTAAGCAGGGTAAAATTAGCCTTCCTCAAATTCAGTGTTTTTGTGGCTCCATGACAAAAAGCTCTATTGAAGGATAAATGGAAGTTTATTATATTATGGTCACTATTCCCTAGGTGCCCCTCAACCTGGACCTTTGTTACTCTGTCAGGTCTATTAGTCAATATTAAGTCTAGAAGGGCCTTTCCTCTAGTTGGTTCCTGCACCATTTGGGAAAGCTAATTATCTTTAGTTACAGACAAAAACCTGTTTCCTTTGTGATAGCTACACGTTTCAGATTCCCAGTTTATGTCTGGGTAGTTAAAGTCGCCCATAATAACAACCTCATTCTGATTATATGCTTCATCTATTTGCCTGAGGAGCATATCTTCTATGGGTTCTGTTATATTTGGAGGCCTATAGCAGACTCCTATTAGAATTATATTACTGTTACTACCCCCATGTATATTTACCCATAATGATTCCACCTGTTCACTACCTGTACCTATATCTTCCTGCAGTGTTGGCTTCAGACAGGATTTTACATAGAGACAGACACCTCCCCTCTTCCGGTGTTTACGGTCACTTCTAAAAAGACTGTAACCCTGGAAGTTAACCGCCCAGTCGTAGCTCTTGTCCAGCCATGTCTCAGTTATCCCCACTATGTCATATTTTTCTTCTGCAATTAATACTTCTAGTTCATTTATTTTGTTGGTCAGACTCCTGGCATTGGTCAGCATGCAATTTAGAGATTTTCCAGTTTTTATTCCTTTCTCCCTATTCTTTTTAACTATTGCTACACCCCTTCCCTCCACTCCACCCCCTGATTTATTACTAATTCCCAGCTCTCTATCTTCACTATCTTGCACGCTATATGTGTAGTTTCCCTCCCCCCAGTCCCTAGTTTAAATATTCCTCCAGCTTCCTAGCCATTTTGTCCCCAATACAGCTCCACCCTCCCCATTTAGGTGCAGCCCATCCCTAGCATAGAGCCTGTAGCCAAGACAGAAGTCAGCCCAGTTCTCCAAAAACCCAAATCCCTCTTTCCTACACCAATTTTTGAGCCACTTATTCACCTCTCTAATCTCCCTCTGCCTCTCTGGTGTGGCCCGTGGAACAGGTAATATTTCTGAAAATATTACCTTGGAGGTCCTTGCCTTGAGCTTTTTGCCTAAGTCCCTGAAATCATTTTTAAGGACACTCCACCTACCTCTAACTTTGTCATTGGTGCCAATGTGGACCATGACAGCTGGATTCTCACCAGCCCCACCCAGCAATCTGTCAGCCCGATCCGCGATATGTCGAACCCGGGCCCCAGGTAAACAGCATACTGTTCGACGATCCCGGTCTTTGTGGCAGATTGCCCTGTCTGTGCCCCTTATAATGGAGTCCCCAACTACTCGCACCTTTCTCGTCTGACCTCCACTCCTATTCCCAATCATACTGGAGCAGACATGGGTAGTGTCTTGCTGCAGCAATGCTATTTCTGAGCCGACATCCCCCTCATCCGCCAATCTTGCAAATTTGTTGGGGTGTGCCAGTTCAGGACTAGCCTGCCTAACACTCTTCCCTCTACCCTTCTTTCTAACTGTTACCCAGCTAGCTGCCTCATGTTCCAGCACCTCCATGCTACCATCCTCTCTAGCATCTACACCTGCGAGTGATTGCTCAGTGAGCAGCAAACTCGCTTCCAAGTTGGCAATGGATCTCAGTGTTGCCACTTGCTCATTTAGATCCAGGATCCGGGCTTCTAAATGTGCAGTGTGCACACATCTTGCACAGCAGTATGCCCCCTCGAACTGTTGCTCAAGAATGGCATACATTGCACAGGTTGTGCACTGAACAGCATTGTCAAACATGGAAATCATGTTACAAAAAAAAAAAAAAAAAAAGAAATACAGATACAAATATGAAAAATCTGTATAATACTGCCCTTTCTAAAAGCCCCGAATCTAAAGTCCCCCAATATTAAGTCCCACACTTAAAACAAAACAGACACACTCGCACGCTCAGAATACTCACTTAGACTACTTAGCTTTTAACCCTTTGATCCAAAGCAGTTCAGCAGCAACTCTCCTCTGAGAAGGCAAACATGTCACGGTAGATGCTTTAAAAAACTTTACCAGGATTATAACATTTTCTTCTTCCGGCCTTCCAAAAAACAGATTTAAGGGCAATCAAAAAGTGACATCCCCCAAAGTGTTACTAATGAAAACATCAACTCTTCCTGAAACATAAAAAAAGGCTCCTTTGTAGCTATTAGTGATTCAAAAACATGTTTAATTTTCTTTTTTTTATAAAATTGTTTTTATTTTGTTAAAGCAGTAAAACAGTACAAAAAAATCTATAAATTGGATATCGCTGTAATTGTGTCAACCTGCTCATGCTACCAGGATTGTTGATTAAAAGTGATCAAAGTTTCATATGAATCCCAAAATTATAGCAATTAAAACATCATCTTGCAAAAACGTGCACTTTAAGAAGCTCCAAATACAGAGAATTAAATAAGTTTTCACTGTTAGATTATGAAAACATAAAAATGCTATTTTTAAAAACCCATTTCTTATGTGTAAAAGTAATAAAACATGAAAAACTATATAAAATTTACATTGTTGTAATTAATAACGACCCGCATAGTAAAGTTATCATGTCATTTATACCGCACAGAGAATGCTATAAAAATGAAGCTAAAAAAAAACAATGTGGGAATTGCAGGGACCATTGCAAAGACCATGTTTGTTCAGGCCACAGTGCAGTCCACTGTGTAAGATATGGCAGAAACTGCGCTTTTGGCCATTATCCGTACCTAAATTTGTGCATGTTCCTTGCATGGTTCTGAACACTGTCTGATTTCAGTCTAACTGTTGTGTGATTGACAAATTCCACCACACCCTTCTGCCCCTTCTGCTAGCCTTGTGCTGGGCTACAGTGAATTAGACAGCTTCCATAATTTTAAAGATCACTTGGGCTCTTGCACTTTGCTTGTGATAGTCTCTTTTGGCTTGAGCTGGCGTTTGTCTTTTCTATTGCTTTGCTTGGTTCCCTGATTTTCCCTTTTCCTGTCCTTCTGAGTTCGCTTTTTTGTCTGCCGCTTCTGTACTGTTTTGTTTTCTTGGTTTTTACCCACTTCTGCCTGACCATCCCTAATTGCCTTGTCTTTTTTCAGTGTTCATTTTATTTAGTGCAGGGCACGTCACCCATTTGCCGCCGACCGTGTAGGGTCAGGCTGGCAAGTAGGCAGGGACAACTTGGTGGGCATAGGGCTCGCTAGGACTCACTATCTGTCTTCTGCTGTCGCCTTACATTGGGATTCCCTCACATAATCACAAGCCCACAGAAATGTTTTTGTTTTTTCCCTGCCATCTGGATTAGTATGGACACTATTCTGGAGCTCACGAATCAGATGGAGGGCCTTGCCAATCTGGTATCTGAACTAGCTAATCAGGTACTTCTCTTCACCCAGCAGCCACTGCCACTGCACGCTCCCTGTTCAAGTCGCTGTTCCACAGCCAAGTGTCGTAAGGGAGTCAAAAAAGGTTCTCCCGAACCATTTTTCCAGAGACCGCCGAAACTTTGACACCTTTCAGGAGTCGTGTGGGCTATATTTTAGGGTTAAGCCCCTTGCTTCTGAGGCCCAAATGGTGGGTATAGTGGTCTCCCTTTTACAGGGTTATTCTCAAACTTCCCCCCACCGCTCCAGAGTGGAATTTCTTTGACCTGATTTTCCATTCCCTGGGGCTCATATATTCTGAGCCAGACCACACATCACTTGCGGAAACTCAGCTCCTGACTATGCGTCAGGGGAAAAGTTTGGTTGATGAATTCAGCACCAAGTTCTGCAAGTGGTGTGAGACTGCTGGATGGTGTCTATATTTACTATTTTGCCATAGGCAAATTAAAATCTTCAGTTCTCTACTATTAAACATAAAAATAACTTTTTTTATATCTAACTCTTTAAACCCCTTACACACTATTTA
>JAODAL010024513.1:0-60441 GCA_025379985.1 Phyllomedusa bahiana | reverse complement strand
TGAACGCTAGGGGTATAGGGAGGAAATATAAAAAAAAAGATTTTCGACTTTTTACTGCATAGAATTTGAAAGTGTCGGACTGGGGGGGGCTGGGGCCCCACAGGGGAGTTGATTTTAGGGGGTCCACCATTTGGGAGTTTTTTTGGGGCCCAACCTTTGGAGTTTATTTTGGGGGAACCCACCCTACAGCAAACTGAAGTGGCTGTACAGGGCCTCCTATACTTTCTTGCTCCCCTTTCTATGCTTTTTTTTTGCCTCTTCTAAGTTCACTGTAAAAATTTGTTAACTGTGGATTTTTGCCGGGCCTGGGGAGCTGGTCAGCGGGAAAAAGTGGGAGTTTAAAGAAAGGCTTAGAAAAATTACCTAAAAAACTAAAGGAATATCAATACGACTAACCATGTAAAATTCTGGATCCTGGCTAGTGGTGGCTTTTGGGGTCAGACATGGGGTTTTTCCGGGGAACGATTGGTTCTTGCCTTGTGGATTTTGGGCATTCCCACCATTGAGGAGGCGGATTAAAAACCCCTTGTCCCCCCCCCCTTTTCCGCCCACTTTTTCCCCACCCTTGGTTAAAATTTGAGGGAAACATTGGTCTTTTTTAAAATTTACTAACAAAGTAACTATGAAAATGTATATGGATTTTAAAAAGAAATTTAGGTCTATATGCACAGGGGAATCCCCCGGTGGGCCAGTCCAAGGTGGGGCATAGGGTTTCTGTAGTACAAACAGACTCCCCTTTGGGACTAAAATTGGTTTTTTCCCTTTTGTTGTTTACATACTTTTTTTGAATTCCCAAAATTGTGTGATAGGCCAAATCCAAATAATGGGAAAAATACTAGTTAATGGTGAAAAAAAGTGAAATTATTTAAAGTTTTTTTATGTAGATCTTTTAATAGAAAAAAAAAAATACCAAACAATTAAAAAAAAATTTTAAAGAATAAAACCTCTGACTTAAATAATAAGTCATTTTAAAACAAAAAAATTCCCTTTATTTCAAAAAACATCTTTGACCAAAAAGGGAAAAAAGGGTCTACTAAAATAAGGAAACAAATCTAAGATTGGCAGCAGCATCTTTTCTTTTACTTGTTAGGGTATTTTCAAAAGCATTTTACAGTGACCCACCCAATACAATTCATTAGCGCTTGAACAGGTACTTTTAAGGGGCCCAAGGGGGCCCAGGCAGCTTTTGCCCCAAAATTTTTCCTCTGTTTTTCGCCGCGTTAAAACGCCCCCGAAAGAATTGCAGATTACAGGTCTGAAAGGTGACAATGATTTTTTAAAAGCCCGAATGCGTAAATGGCTTGAACAAAAATTTTTACCTTATTTGTGGGGGACACTTTGGCGCAAATATGCTCTGAAGTACACCCTGCAAATACACTGTGTGAACATATCCTTACTTTGATGGGGCTGATGGACCTGTGACTGTGACATTATGGGCCACATGTATGAAAACTGTCTCAGTCCAAAATTCACTTTGTGCCCATAGCAAACCAATCAGAGTGCCCCTTTCATTTCATATAGTGCTCTGAAAATGAGAGGGGCGCTCTGACTGGTTGCTATGGGCAACAAAGTGAATTTTAGACCTAGACAGTTTTCATACATGTGGCCCTATGAGTTCTAGTCTAGACACTTCTGGTCCGTCCTGTGACAATGAAATAATGGAGGTGTGATTTTCTGTGATTTCTGTATTACCTCTCTATGACCTTGTGCCCCAGACCTTCCTGTACAAACAGCACCCTGGTGTCAGGGGTGTAATTATAGGGGTGCTAAAGTAGCAGTCACACCCAGGCCCTGGTGCCTGAGGGGGTGCATGACCTTTCTGACACCTATGAAGACACCAGTATTGTAAGGATATGTCTCCGCTGCACACATTTTCAGTCGTTTTTCAGCGTTTTTAGTTTTCTAAAACCACTGAAAAAAATTACTGAAAACAGATCCCATAGACTTTAATAGTAAAAACGTTCTGTAGTCCCCACAGAATGTTTTTTGTAATATGTTGTAAAAAACGACAGAGCAGGGCAGAAAATTTACTATTGAAGTCTATGTAAACCACCAAACGTTTTTTGCCGCAGATTTTGAACGGTTCTGCTGAAAAACTGCCCGGGTATTTAACAAGGTATATGGATTTTGCACACATTAAAAACTGCCCAAAAACAGTCCAAAAAACACACTAAAAAAACTGAAAACCACCCCAAAAACTCAAAGGAAACCCATCTGCTTTGGACAAAAAACTGACATTCAAAGCAGTTTTTAGGTTTTGGTTTTCGATGGGTTTATTTTCCTATGCTGTGTAGACCTAGCCTAAAAGGCATATGGAAGGAGGATGAGGGGATGGCACATATTTTTCACTGGATTCCAGGAGTTTTAAAGGGGTCGTCTCACTACAAGGATTGCTTTTTATGTTAAAGATCTTGCAAAAACAAGTCACTTTGCAATATGGGTCCATTAACAGTGTCCTACCTATTCTGAGATATCCCCTCTTGTATGGGCTGCATCAGTTCCTCAGGTTGCTATAGCTACAGACCTGCTTGATCTCTCATAATAGGCTGCCAGCACTGGTTACTATAGCTACAGACCTGGCTTCTACTGCAGCCTAGTGGAATCCAGTAAACACGCCCCTAAATTCAAAATGAAACCAAGAAAACAGGACTGAGGTAAGATTAATCAATGTAGTGAGACAATCCTTTTAAGTTATTCCTCATTCTTTCCCTGGAGGAAGGAAATATAGAATGTATGCGAGTACTGGCTTATGAATGGCAGGTATTGCCCCATGGTCAGGTGGCTACTTCCTTGGTGCTGCTGTGAAGATCCATATGCTGAGTGCAGATATTCCAGGAGACTTGCCTGTCAATCAGTCTGGAGCAGTGATAGGTAGCAGTGTGTGCAGATGTCGGATGTCACATTCCTCTCAGTAATGTCTCCTCATGTCAGACCTTGCTCTCTGTTCATGTCACTGACAGCAATGCTTTCCTTTAATCCAATATCCTTTACAAGAGGACTGTGATAAGAGTCACTTGAAGAGCGACACCTGCACAACAATCCCCATCAATCTCCATGGATCAGAGGATGCCTTACAGCTGCACACTCTTGTAATGGTTGCCTGGTATAGTTTCCTATAGAATGTATAACAGCAGATTCAAGGAGAAGTATGAAAAAACATTGAGAAGTAAACAAAGCCTATTAGAGATAGGTTACTATGGGCAAAAGGGTGAGTTTTAGACATAGTTGCCAACTATGCGCCGCGTCAAAAATTTGCATGGCCACGCCCATCTTTCCGGTATGCCACGCCCCTTCAAAAAGCCACACCTACTCCACAACGGCTTTGGAAGAAAGCCAGGTAGATGCCCTTATAGCCAGGTAGTAGCCCCCCATAACCAGGTAGTGCCCTTTACAGGCAGGTAGATGCCTCCTTGTAGCCAAATAGATGCCCTCTCTGTAGCCAGGTAGAGCCAAATTTGTAGCCAGGTAGATGCCCCCTTTGTTACCCAGGTGATGCCCCCCATTGTTTGCCAGGTAGATCCCCCCATTGTTTGTCAGGTAGTGCCCCATTGTTTGCCGGGTTTAGTGCCCCATTGTTTGCCAGGTAGATGCCCCCCATTGTTTCCTAGGTAGGGCCTCCGCTGTTGGCCAGGTAGATGCCCCCATTGCTTTCCAGGTAGTGCCCCCCTCTGTTGCCAGGTAGATGCCCCTCGTTAGCCAGGTAGTCCCCCCATCGTTAGCCAGGTAGTGCCCCATTGTTAGCAGGTAGTGCCCCATTGTAGCCAGGTAGTGCCCCCATTGTACCCAGGTAGTCCCCCCCCCAATGTAGCCAGGTAGACCCCCATTGTAGCCAGTAGTGCCCCCATTGTTAGCCAGATATTTGCCCCCTTTTGTTGCCAGGTATTGCCCCATTGTAGCGGGTTTAAGACCCCCATTGTAGCCAGACAGTGCCCCCTAAAACTAATAAAAATAAAATAATAAAATCCACTTACCTGACCAGGTCTGCAGAGCGGCCGCTCCAGACGATCTCCTCAGCAGTGTCACGGGGGAAGTGAGAGCACCCCGGCGTCACTTCCTCTGTGACGCTGACTGTGTGTACGGCGCACAGCGGCGCCGTACATACAGGGAGAGGAGGCAGCGATCCCTTCTGCCTCCTCCCCGCTCAGCGAGGTTCCGGGCGGATGAAGCGGGCGCCGCGCCCGCTTCACCCGCCTGGGGGAACGGACCGGCAGCGCCAGAGTAGCGCACCAGCGCTACTCCGGCGCCGGGGCCCATTTTAAAGGCCCCCCGCCGCCTGCTGGCGGCGGGAGAAATGCCAACTCCCCAGGAGGGCGGGGGGGGACCCCAAATAGCGGGACCCCCCCCCAAAAACGGGAGAGTTGGCATGTATGGTTTTAGACCTAAACAGTTTCATACATGTGGCCCAAAATGTAGTGCTTACCACCTATGAAATAATCCTTAGCTCGAGTTGTTGTAATCTGGAGAGTGCCAGACCTTAGCTGTGAACCTTAGGCTAGGTCTATACTGCATCGGACAAAAAAACGTCTAGAAAGCGGACTTTTTTTTCCGATGCAGGCATACCTCCCAACTTTTGGAAATTACAGAGGAACACATTAGGCCACGCCTCAAACCACGGCCAAACAAATGACATCACATCAAGTCACGCCTCCAACCAAGCCCAAAAATGACATCACACCAGGGCACGCCTCTAACCATGATCCACCAAACAAAATCATGCCCCGACGCTCCAGAAGACCAGCGACAACACAACAGCAGTGCCGCTAGGGTCTGTAAATATTTATTTATATAAAGTAATGTACAGTATATACATAAATCCACACAAATAGCTGTAAGACAATGTTCTATGGATGACACCTCTATATAATAGTCATACAGTGACCACATAATACCGCTATACAGGGAGCAAATATCCCCGTACTGCTACTGACCAAACAGAGACAAATATTATCAATGATACCACTATACAGAGATCAAATAATTCCACCACACCATGACAACATCACCATCACATAGTGACTGAACAATATTGCCACATATCACCACAACATAGTGACTGAATAATACCACCACACCATGAAAACATCACCACCACATAGTGACTGAATAATACCACAACACCATGACCACATATCACCATCACATAGTGACTGAACAATATTGCCACATATCACCACCACATAGTGACTGAATAATACCACGACACCATGAAAACATATGAAAACATATCACCACCACATAGTGATTGAATAATACCACAACACCATGACCACATATCACCATCACATAGTGACTGAATAACACCACCACACCATGACCACACATCACCACCACATAGTGACTGAACAATATTGCCACATATCACCACCACATAGTGACTGAATAATACCACAACATCATGACCACATATCACCATCACATAGTGATTGAAGAAAACCACCACACCAGGACGACATATCACCACCACATAGTGACTGAATAATACCACAACACCATGACCACATATTACCACCACATAGTGACTGAATAATATTGCCACATATCACCTCCACATAGTGACTGAATAATACAGCCATACTGATCCTAAATATAAACCATTACACTCCTACCAATATTCCTGACATGCAGTGACCATATGGGGGTAGATAGCAGTTGTACACAGGCTCTGCAGACATATAAGTGATGACAGTACAACACAATTTAGTGACTCAAAGGTGATGTCTTCTCTGTTGGGAGTCGTTCCCTTTCTTCCAGATCGCCATGATGATTTCTCCCGGTCTCATCCCTGCAGAATTAACCACACAAACATCTGAGACGCTGCACTTCTCCATCCCCTCCCTACCAATTCCACCCTCTGTACCAACTCCTCATATGGTGATAGGTGGAGTAGGGGGAGTATGGGGTAACAGGCAGTGGTCAGGGAGCTATAGAGTTTCAGGTGAGGGTTGTATTTTGTGTTGACACTAGGCTGCAGGGGTGAGAGAGGAGGTAAAGGCCACAGCTTACAACACAATCTCCTGGGGGGAGACAGAAGCCCAACCCCCCAGAGACTGTGGTGCGGCTATGAACTGTTCTCCATTCCCTGCACCCCCACATGATCAGCCACAGCCGTGACCTTCAGGAGTGCAGGGAATGGACGGAGTTTAATACTATTGGATTTGTTAGACTATGTCGGACCAGCGTAGCATCTATTTCTAAACTAAAATGGTCCCGAGGGCCGGTGTCAGGGAGTTCATTTAAATAAACTGCTTTTTATTTTGTTTCTGTATTATTTTTTTTCCATTGAATTCCAGTGATAGTTATGGTGGTGTCTGTCAGATGCCTCCATCACAAGCGCCCGGACTTGGTGTCACCACAAGGCTGACACTAACCCTCTGTCACTATTACCCCAGTACCCAACACACCAGAGGTATCGGGAAGAGCTGGGTAACCATCAGAAGTGGACCCTCTAATGTGATGATCCGCTTCTGTGGCGGCTGCGGCTGGCATTCTTAGAATGGGAAGTTACCAGTATCGATGGTTCTTCCCATTCTGATAGTATTAGGCTGCAGCTTTTGGTTTTACCATTGCTGGTTATGGAAAATGGGGGGACCCCACGTTGTTTATTTTTTTTGAAAATCATTTATTTATCGAGAATCCTAAACTGGGCACCACCCATAATTATTACAGCGGATGCCCATGTGCAGATTCTCACTAAACAAATTTTCAGAAAAAAAACAACGTGGGGTCCCCCCCCCAATTTACATAACCAGCCAAGGTAAAACCGACAGCGGAAGCCTGATACTATCATAATGGGAAGAACCTTTGTTACTGGTAACTTCCAATTCTAAAAATACCCGCCTGCAGCTGCTCCAGAAGCGGACCGTCACACTAGAGGGTCTGCTCTGATGGTTACCGGGTCTTCCCAGTACCCCTGGTGCATTGGGTACTGGGGTAATAGTGAGAAGGGGTTAGTGTCAGCCTTGGGCAAAAAGAAACACCGTTGGCTGACACCAAGCCCGAGCAATAGTAATGGAGATGCGTCTGTCAGATACCGCCATTACTATCACTAGAATTATATGGAAAAAAACACACGGAAACAGAAAAAAACACTTTATTTAAATAAACGCTCCCCCACACAGCAGCCCTCGTTAACCATTTTATTAAAGAAATAGAAGCAACGCCATCCAACGTAGTCCACCGAATCCGTCGTAGTCCAAATGGGAACCTGTAAAATAAACCAAAACAACAATAACCCTACAAATGAGGCAACACCCAGCTTTCCAGGATGCTGAATAGCCTATTCAGTGCCCAGGAAAGCTGGATGACTTCCCCCCATAGCAGGCATCTAGGAAAGCTGGGTGCCTGCTGTGGGGGATGTGTCACCCAGCTTTCCAGGGTGCTGAATAGCCTACACAGTGCCTTGAAAAGCTGGGTGACATCCCCACAGCAGTTGTCCAGGAAAGCTGAGTGGCACCAATACCCCACAGCAGGCACTTAGCTTTCCTGGACACCTGCTGTGGAGGGTTTTCACCCAGCTTTCCCACATGCTGGATAGGTTATTCAGCACCTGGGAAAGCTGGGTGACATGGTTCACAGCAGGCATCCAGGAATGCTAGGTGTCTGCTGTGGGGGATAATATATAAGATAAAAATGGACCCGGCGCACGTGGAGTAAAAAAGCCCGAGCTAGAGGCTCTTAAAATGCAAAGGAATTACCATTGCAAAATTAAAGACAAAAAGGATTAAAAACGTGACGCGTTTCGCACGAGTACCCGTGCTTCATCAGAAGTATACAATACACAGTAGTTTGACATATTATATATAGCAATAATCTAAGCTGTGATTGGATTAGATGTGTATCTGTTGGGTGACGTGAAGATACGGGTGATTGGTGATGATACAAGGAAGATCAAAGAGCATTGGAGGGTAAGGTGTCAATCAAAGATGTTGAAATACAGGTTTAAGAAGAGCTGAGAGGATAGGAAGATGAGCCGTCAATCAAGGAAAGAAGACGCAGAGAAAAGCATGCTGATAACTTTAAATATCGGACTGAACCTTAATAGAATAAAAAATTGTTACAATGAAATATATATGTATATATACTATATATCAATGAAACCGGCTGTAAACCTACAATATATAAGTCCGTGGTGTAGATAAATCACGGCATAAAAGTTTTATATCGGGGGATGTAGATAAATCCCTGAGAAAATGTATGAAAGTGGATGAAAGTAAAGCAGCCAATCAAAACAGAAGCGGGTAATGTAAATACACCAATGGGTAAGCTCGAAAGGTTTAAACTATAAGGCGCTGAAATTTCTGAGTTTAAGGGCGCCAAAAGACTTTGTATACCTATGGAGAAACGTGATTGGTTGGACTGGGTGGAGGTCAAGATGGATGGACCAATGAGGTATGAGTATCAGAGAACCTCTGTGATTGGTGATGAGATTAAGCGGTAGTTCTGAATAAGCCAATGACGGCTGGAAATGTGCAAAGTGCTGTGATTAGTGTTTCAGGACGTGGGAGTTACAAGTGAACCAATGGGGGAAGGAGCTACTTCTCTACAGGAAAATACATAGGAAAGATAGACCCGCTGTCAGCAATCGTAATGCTGTGCAGTGTAGACATAGCCTAACAGCTCCAAGGAAGACCCATTCAAAAGTATTTGTAGTCGGCACCTTCTCCATACATGTTTCAGGAAAACATAGTTCTTGATCACAGCTATGATCAAGTGCTATGTTGTCCTGAAACATGTTAGCTGGCGTGTTCTATGTTTTTATGGTGTTTTAATACGATTAAATAAACATGGATATTTTTTATGGAAAAGGTGCCGACTAAAAATACTTTTGTATGAAAAAAACATTAAAATCCATGTGCAGACGAGCAATAACTCACTGTTAAAGATGAAGCCATCGGCATAAAATATACAAAGTGGGGAGCAGGAGCCCAGGAGATGCTACCCTGTTTCCCTGAAAATAAGACAGTGTCTTATGTTAATTTTTGCTCCTAAAGACGAGCTAAGACTTACTTTTAGGGGATGTCTTATTTTTCCATGAACAAGAATTCACATTTATTGATGAACAAAACTCAACATGTATTAATATACTGTAGTGATTTCATCACAAACATCAGCACAAGCAGCCAAACTCTGAATTGCATCAAAAAAGTGCATTATGTCTTATTTTCGGGGGAGGTCTTATTTTTGGGAAAACAGGGTAGATCTGACTATAGTTATTAGGCTCCCTCTTTTCTCCACTGTACATAATGAGATCACTGTATGTAATTCAGTTGCTGTATATGTTGAGATCATGAATGTATTATGTATATGATAATGATATGTATAAACTCTGTAGAGTCTGTGTCTAATGAGATCGCTGTATGTAATAAGATCACTGATATGTCTAAAATCATGTTGTTTATCATGAAGTCAAGTTGTATATGTCAAAATTACACTGTACATGAAGAAATCACTGTATATAATAAGATTCCTGTTTATAATACGATTATGATGTGCATGGTCATTATATATAATGAAGCCATGCTGTATATGATGAGATGACTGTAAATTATAAAGTCTCTGTACATTATGAAATCACTGCATATAATCATAAGATTATACAGTTTATAAAGTTATTCTGTGTATTATGAGATCACTGTATATGATGAAGACACTGTATGTGTCGAGATCATTGTACATGAAGATCACAACTAGGGAGCAGGCAGCATTCTCAGATGTACTAGTAGGGTTGGGTGCCAGACCAGGATGGTCCACCTCAACTACCATGAAATGCTTAACAAAGAATGTATGAAATAGTCAACATGCCAAGAGGTGGTGAGTATTGTAGTTTTTAATGTTTTTATTGATCCATCCATGTCACAAAAACAGTAACCACTTTGTCAATGAGCAATAGATCAATACAGCAAAGTTTTTGACTTGATGCCCTTCTTCAGGCTTGATACACGTGAAGTCAGCCACTACGCCCATGCCTCTTCAATGCCTTTAATAACTGCTGAGAAGTATGTTTTAAGCCAATAAGGAACTCATTCCTATACCTATATCAAGCCTATCTGTATGAGGAGGTCACCAGAGCTGTGTTTAGACCCCAAATGCTGAAATATTGTACCAACATCACAGTCACATTCACTCATTTCAGAAGGTGGTGTGCAGGGAGCAGCAGCACTGTTCTCTATTATTATTATTATTATTATTATTATATGTCTGTTATCTATCATTTATATTTAAGCGCCATTATTTCCAGGGCACTAGAGATATGAAAAGCAGGTTTAAATACATAACATTAGAGAGGAAATAACTAAATAAACATCAAGTAAATGGTGTCAGACTATTACAGAGGGAAAAAAGACCCTCCTCTTAAAGGGGTGTTCTCATCATGCTTTTTTACGGAGCCACAGCCAGCCTCAGGCTTCCACTTCCTGGTCAGGTTGTGGGGGGTCTATAGCAGTGATCGGCATATCAGCTCTGGCTTTTTCTAGCTATTACTATTACAGTGACATGACTGCAGGTAATGTATAAAGTGTAGTATATAAGGCTACAGAGCTCTACAGAGTGAAAGCTTTTCATATAGTTAGGAAAACACATTCCATTGAGGCTCAGCAGAGAGTGCTACTCACCATGGTCGAACTAACGACTGCTTAGAGCAAAGACAAATAAGAAAGAACAGGGAGAGGTGGAAAGGTGGTGAGTAACCAGAGAGACTTTTGTGCTCTAAGAGAAGTTAAATCTTTTTTTATCTCCTGGCCAGACAGAATCAAAACAGCAATGTATTTAGTGATAGTCTTCATTTACCTTTCCCTACATGTCAAAAGCCAATCATTGTATTGAGAAAACTCCTTTAACCCCTTAATAATATGACTTAGTTTTTTTTACTTCCTGCCTTCCAAGAGCCATAACTTTTTTATTCTTCCTTCTACATAGACATATGAGGGCTTTAATTTTACAGGACAAGATGTACTTTCTAATGGTGTCATTGACCATACCATATATGCGTACATAATATAAATCGCCTTTACTAGGTACCAAGTGCAGTCCATGCTAGCCCTGCATTTGTAGCAGCCGTGTATTTTATGCATTTTTTAAGTCCCCCTGAGAAAATTCTCATCGCCAAAATAAGCTGGGGCCATTGATCATTCCTACACTCGGATATGAATTTATCAGTGGATAAATGTAATAATTTTTCAATGTTTTCTCAGATAGTTCTGTATTTTTTAGTTTTATAATTTATAACAACATGATATTTTTTGCATTTTGATTATTTTGTTCCTTTTGATCAGGCATCCTCAAACTGCAGCCCTCCAGCTGTTGGGAAACTACAACTCCCATCATGCAATTATATAATCTATAACAGTGGGAATGATGGGAGTTGTAGTTTCCCAACAGCTGGAGGGCCGCAGTTTGAGGATGCCTGCTTTTGACTCTTCTTGTCACTATATCCTGCCACGCAAACCTGTTTACCATTCATATTGCTAATAGCGGCACAGTCTATTTTATTTCAAGGATCACAATAATTGAGACAATCCTTTTGAATACATTATGGGTTTTTGGTTTTCTTTTCCTTGACCTTCTACCCTGTTTCCCGAAAATAAGACAGTCTTGTATAAATTGTTGCTCCTAAAGATGAACTAAGACTTATTTTTAGGGGATTTTTTTTTTTTTTTTGCTATGAACAAGAATTCACATTTATTGTTGAACAAAACATCAACATGTACTGTATTAATATACTGTAGTGATTTAATTACAGACATCAGCATAAGCAGCCAAACTCTGAATTTCATAACTAAAAATGCACTATGTCTTATTTTTGGGGGTGTCTTATTTTCGGGGAAACAGGGTACACCAATAGTACTTCTAGAAATACTGACATTGATGTGGGCGCTAGTGAACGCTGTACTTTTATATATTTTGTTGGGGTTTTTTTGTGCACAATTCAGTTCCTACTTTGCCAGGCTTGGGCCTGTTATCGTGCACTGCGCCGCTTGGCACATACTTCGCTTTCATTGTATGACCAGTCACTTTGAAAAATAAATGTGACATATAGCCCTACAGGTGTTCTTTCATCTTGTGAACAAACTTAGCTTGATACAAAGTTGGTTACATTGTTCTTCTAATATTTCGATAAACATTGAGCCATAATAATAAATCTACCTGCCTAATATTGTACAGGACCCCTTCATGCTGACAAAATAGCTCTGACCCATTGAGAAATGCACTCCACAACACCTCTGAAGGTGACCTGTGGTATCATGCATCAAGATGCAAGCAGCAGATCCAACTCCTTCCTGGCACAGGGATTTTTTTTTTTATATGTTTCATTTGTTTTTTTCCCTCCGTGCCGTAACTTTTTAACCCCTTACCAACACAGGACATACTTTGTGTCAAGACGTGCTATTGATTGTACCATATAATGTCTTGGGACACCAAAAAATAAACTCAGTACAGTGATATGTCAAAAAAGCCATGATTGCTTGATGTTTGCGGACTTTAGTTTTTTATTGCGTTCACTCTTTGGTATAAATGATGAGTTATCTGTATTCTGTTTAAAGGGGTTGTATCATTACATTAAATGGTCTTCAGAATAAGGGGACAGTGAAAACAAGCAACTTTGCAATTGGATGTCATTTGCAAAGCTGTCTTGTTTTCACAGAATCCCTTATCTTCGTTTTGTGTAAACACTGTTCCCCAGTGTCGTTCGGATCGCACCTCCTTTCATTTCATTGGCTGACGGCTCTACTAATTTACATTCTGTCTGGCACGGGAGCGTGCATTCCTGCCTCTCTCACTCAGAATAAGGGGCCAGTAACATTTCACTCTGCACAGCCAGCAGCTGCACAGTAACACTGCAGCTACTTCTACAATCAGAAAACAGCAGAATTGTGCTCGCTGCCTAATGCTCCTACGTGTAAAAATAGAAAGGAGACAGATCTGTGCTGTTCTGGTTGAGTTAAATGAAGACTGGATTCAATGTAACAAACCTCCAGCTGTGAGAGGAGAAGAGATCAGTGCTCATAGAGTTCATAGAAGACTGTCTAGCCTGAATGCAGGCCTGTGGTATGTAAACAAACAGCTCTTACAAAATAAGACTGCATAGGGAGAGGAGTGACACAGTAACATGTGGACTCAGACAGAGAGAGGGGGAAGAGCAGGGATGTGCTATCCCCTCCCACTGATCTCAAACAAACACACTGACTCAGGCGCGAACATGAACAGGGAAGGGGGGATAATGTCATCCCTCTTCAGTTAAGAAACAACCAGCTGGGAGGAGAAGAAACGCCCCTAGATTTGAGGAGCTGAGAAACTGAAAGTACAATGAAACAGACGAACCAATGAAGCGATAAATCCCCTTTAAGTATTTTTTAATTTTGTGTTGCAGTGCCACTTTCTGCCCCCAACATCTCTTCTGTTTTTCCATCTACAGACCTAAGTGAAGGCTCAATTTTTGGCAGGCTGAAGTGTAGTTTGGGATACATACAACATTTTAATCACTTTTTATTCTAATTTTGTAGTGGCGTAAAATGACTGGAAAATCTAAATTTTGACATTTGGGACAACATGTATGAAAACTATCTAGGTTTAAAACTCATTTTGTTGCCCATAGCAACCAGAGTGCCCCTTTCATTTCATATAGTGCTCTGGAAAAATGAAAGGGGAGCTCTGATTGGTTGCTATGGGCAACAAAGTGAGTTTTAGACCTAGACAGTTTTCATACATGTGGCCCTTGGATTTTTTTTGCTTCTACGGTATTCAGCTTACTAGATAAATGATGTTATATTTTAATAGATCTGACTTTTTTCCCGATGCGGTGATACCAATTATGTGTAACTTGTTTTTTGTTTTTTAAATATTTTTTAAAATGGCAGAAGGGTGTAACACGATCATGCCTCTATTACTTCCTGCTTGAGGTAGGAAGTAATAGGAGCTCTAACATGGCTGCTATGGAAGCCTTCATTAGGCTTCCAGCTGCCATGGTGACAACTCGGCATCCCGCAATCTTGTTGCAGGGCGGACGATATATCGGAAGGAGGAATGTACCAGAAATGAATATTCAGTTAAATTCTATAAGTTGTACAGGGTGGCCCCAATGGACCTGTTTTTCAGACAGAGCCCACAGATGCTTAATTGAATAGAGATTTAGGAGATTTGAAGGTTAAGTCCACACTGCAATGTAACAAGGGGCATTATCTTGCATGATCTAAAAAAAACATGATTGATCACGCCTGACCATCTTCTTTCATTGCTCCATGACACAACTCTGATGTTCATGTGCCCATTGCAGGCACTTTTTTGTGGTGGACAGGAGTCAGCATGGGCAATTGCAAATTTTTGCAAAATAAAATCCAGCGTAACCAATTGACTTTAGAAGTCACCTAATTAGTAAATGGAGTACATCTGTAAGCAATTTATTCTCAGTATAACTACAGCTGTTTTGTGAACACCTCAGAGAAAGTTAGTGAACAAACAGCATCATGAAATCCAAGAAACACACCAGGCGGTGCAGGGATAAAGTTGTGGTAAAGTGTATTGCAGCGTTAGGTTTTTTTAAAAAAAAAAAAAATAGCCCAAGCTCTGAACATCTCAGTATAGCATAACTGCTAACCCACCAAGGCATGGCCGTCCACCTCAGCTGACAGCCCAGACAAGGAGAGCACTAGCACAATTAGAGAAGCAGACAAGAAGCCCAGGATCTCTCTGGAAGAGCTGCAAAGATTCACAGCTCTGGTGGAAGAGTCTGTCCACAGGACAAATAGTCGTGTACTCCACAATGCTGATCTTTATGGAACAGTGGCATGAAGAAAGCTGTTTTTGAAAGCAAGCCACAAGAAGTGCAGTTTGCAAAAAGCTATGAAGTGGACACAGCAAGAATGTGGTCAGATGAGACAAAAATTTCAAATGTCAAATGCCAACATTGCACTTCACTCTGAACACACCACCTCTACCTGTGAAGCATGGTGGTGGCAGCATTATGCTGTGGAGATTCTTTGCTTCAGCGGGGATGGGAAGCTTATCAGAGTTAATGGGAGGATTGATGGAACAAAGTACAGACAATCCCGGGTAAAACCTGTTAGGGGCTGAAAAAGACTTGAGACTGGAATGCAGGGGCATTGCTAGTGTTATAAAACACCCGGGGCCCAGGCCCTTTGTGTTACATTTTGCTCAGTAGGGCTGGGTTCACATGGCATTTTTAACACTGCATGTATTTTTACAGAGAAAAAATGTATGTTCCTGCCACTAATTTTATTATTCCATATTCTGTATCCCAAAGATCCTGTCCATCTCCTCAGCAGTCACTGTGTAATGAAAATCAGCGCTGACACATTTGTTTTTTCAAAAGCGCTCACCTACTTAGGACATTGTAATACCTTATAAATAACAGTCACCAAATAATACACCTATACATGGATTAAATATACCATATGAATCATTCTTACTAAAAAAAAAAAAAAACCTCAGGAATACCAAGACCCAAAACTATTTCTACTTAAGTATCAAATAATACTGCCAGACCATGGCCAAATGCAACCACCACATAGGACTATGAGTTGTACACAGCCTCTGAAGATGTATATTAAGATGTATTTTAGCGTCATACAGTGACAAGATAGTGGTAGATACTAGCTGAATGTAGATGCTCTGCAGAAAAGTGATTACACTAAAGTTACATTTAGTGACTTACAGGAGACGTCTTTTCTGATTCTTCTCCATCCGGCCCAGACCGCCATGATGACTTCTCCCGGCCACGACTCATCTCTGCGGAATTTACCACACAAACATTTTAGAATCCTCACTTTTCCAGCACCTACCTACTCACTGGGGGATTTATATAACTCCCTTCCTGATGGGGGTGTATACAGGAAAGCATGGTGATGCCCTATCCCCACAGCAACTGGCTTTTCTATGATAGAAATGCCAGCTGTCTGCAGTGGGAGATGGGGAGTCACCCATCGTAACTTTATAGGCCCCCCATTAGGTAGGTATATAGGCTCTATGTCCCCAGTAGGTGGGTATATAGTGTAGGTAGATACATAGGTAATAGCAGGGCCGGACTGGGAATAAAAATCAGCCCTGGCACTAAGCCCCCAGCAGCCCACATACAATATCCGCTTACAAAATGTCCCTTGTTCTCGCACCTTGCCACTTTCTAAAATAAACTACACTATAAAGCTGCTTTCACACGGAGTCTTTTTGATGCGTTTTTTATGTATTTTTGGTGCGTTTTTTATGTGTTTTTGATGCATTTTTTATGTGTTTTTTGGTGCGGTTTTTTATGTGTTTTTGGTGCGTTTTTTATGTGTTTTTGGTTTGGTTTTGTGCAGAAAGGAGGAGCAGTTAATGCTGTACATTTCTGCACAAAAAAAAAACGCATCAAAAATGCACCAAAACCGCTCTGTGGGAGAGCCCCCTAAACACAAGAAAGAAAGAAACAGTGGTGCAGAGAAACCCCTCATCACAGAGTCAGGTGTGCACTTGCTTTACAATCAGGGACAAGCCCACACTGACACTACATAAGCACCAACATAACTACAACCTCACCAATCCCATCCCCAGTAGTCAGGTCACCATCACATGAATACAGCACTGATTCAACACAGAAGGAAAATAATCCCTGACAGCAGGGACTCACAGGAGACGTCAGCGCTGATGGGAGTTGTCTTCTCCTTTTCTTCTCCTTCTGGCCCAAACCTCCAGATTGTCTTCCCTGATGAGTCGTTCCCTTCCATTTCTTTCTCCGTCCGGTACAGCATGCAGTGTCTTCTTCTAGTGGTCACTACTCGTCCCTGTAGAATTTACCACAAATACATCTTAGACTCCTCTCTTTACCAGCACTTTCCTATCAATTCCCCAAACAGCGTATGTTAGACCCTAAAAATTAGAAATTAAAAAATGTCAGATAAGTGGCATGTAAATAGGTAGACCCCCATTAGGTAGGTAGACAGGGCCTACTCCTGTAACTAGCCAGGTAGCAAGGGCTGCCCCCAGTAACTAGCCAGGTAGCTGGGGCTGCCCACAGTAACTAGCCAGGTAGCTGGGGCTGCCCCCAGTAACTAGCCAGGTAGCTAGGGCTGCCCCGAGTAACTAGCCAGGTAGCTGGGACTTCCCCCGGTAATCAGCCAGGTAGCTAGGGCTGCCCCCGGTAATCAGTCAGGTAGGGCCAGTAATTAGCCAGGTAGGGCCAGAGGCAGTAATTAGCCAGCTAGGGCCAGTATGTAGGCAGGCAGGGCCAGTATGTAAGCAGGCAGGGCCAGGCAGGGCTAGTATATAGACAGGGCCACTTATAGGTAGGCAGGGCTGGTAAATAGGGAGACAGGGCAGGTATATAGGCAGACAGGGCTGGTAAATAGGTAGACAGGGCTGGTATATAGGTAGACAGGGCAGTATATAGGCAGACAGGGCAGTATATAGGCAGACAGAGCTGGTAAATAGGTAGACAGGGGCAGTATATAGGCAGACGGGGCAGTAAATAGGCAGACAGGAGTGGTATATAGGCAGACAGGGCAGTATATAGCTAGATAGGGCTGGCATATAGCTAGACAGGGCAGTATATAGCTAGACAGGGCAGTATATAGCTAGACGGCTGGTATATAGCTAGACAGGGGCTGGTATATAGCTAGACAGGGGCTGGTATATAGCTAGACAGGGGCTGGTATATAGCTAGACAGGGGCTTGTATATAGCTAGACAGGGGCTGGTATATAGCTAGACAGGGGCTGGTATATAGCTAGACAGGGGCTGGTATATAGCTAGACAGGGGCTGGTATATAGCTAGACGGGCTGGTATATAGCTAGACAGGGGCTGGTATATAGCTAGACAGGGGCTGGCATATAGCTAGACAGGGGCTGGTATATAGCTAGACAGGGGCTGGTATATAGGCAGACAGGGGCTGGCATATAGCTAGACAGGGGCTGGTATATAGCTAGACAGGGGCTGGTATATAGGCAGACAGGGGCTGGTATATAGGCAGACAGGGGCTGGTAGTTTTAAAAAAAATAAATAAAACCAATACTTACCTGAAGTCTCTGCTTCTTCTTCTGTCTTCCCCGGAGGCCGCCGGCAGCAGACTGCAGGGCCGCAGAGCGGGCGCGCGATGATGCCATCACATCGCGCCCCTGCCCCGCGGCCTGCTGGGAGCTGACAGACGGGATCAGAAGATCCCGGCTGTTCAGCCTCGGCCGCTGCTGCTGCTTGCACTGATGCGACCATTGTGGCCCCTGTAGCGCGCCACGGACCGGCGCCCAGACGCGGGGCCCAACGGGGGGAACACTGGTCCCCTCGGCGGGCGATCCGAGCCGGCCCTGTGGCCCGGACCCCAGCGGCCCACCGGGCAAATGCCTGGTTTGCCCTATGGGCAGTCCGGGCCTGGGTAATAGAGTCCCCCAGTATATAAATATATAGGTAATATGGTCCCCCAGTAGGTATACAGATAATAGGGTTCCCCAGTCTGTAGATAGGTAATAGGTCACACAGTAGATGATATAGATAGGTAATAGGGCCCCAGTAGATATAAGCAGGTGATATAGCCCCCAGTAGATATAGGTAGATATACGGCCCCAGTAAATATATGCAGATAATAGGGCCCCAGTAGATATAGGCAAGTTATAGAGCCCCAGTATATATAGATAGGTTATAGGGCCCCGAGTAGATATAGGTAGGTAATAGGGCCTCCAGTATAGATATAGGTAGGTAAAAGGCCCCCAATATAGATATAGGTAGGTAATAGGGCTTATTAAAAATATAAAAATAACAGTCCTCACCTTTCCCCTGCTCCCTGAAGCTTCCGCTAGGCTCAGTCTTCTTCCCAGCACAGGCGGTGTGACGTCATCATGCCGCGCAGGCAGCGTGATGACATATTCACACCGCTTGTGCCGAATACGCACAGGGTCACAAGCCTGCATATACAACGTACTAAAAAAGCAGCAAAGAATGCTCAGTTTTTTTTGTGTTTTTGGATGCGTTTGTGCAGAATTAATGCTGTACATTTCTGCACAAAAAATGCACCCAAAAGAACTCTGTGTGAAAGCACCCGAAGACTATTGCAACTAACTATACAAACCATTGAAAACTGGGAACACTACACAACACCTGCTGTTTTGAAAATGCTTTGACCCAATCATCTAGTTATCACAATTTGGTGCCTGTCAAAGTGACACAGGTCCGTACACTTTCCCTGTTCAGTTGCTGCCTAATATATCCTACTTCTTGACAGGAGCCATTGTCACAAGATAATCAATGTTATTCACTTTACATGTCAGTGGTTTTAATGTTATGACCTAATGGAGTATATTTCTATTCAATCCAGTACAGGTGATTTATTTTTCTGTCTCTAATTTAGTCTAAATTAGAACAGAACGCTGTTAATAACGGCACTGGAATGACACAAATGTGGGACAACTGATTTGTTAACAAGACATATAAATAGGCAAATGAGTTTTTACAGCTATGTCTCTCTAATGAGTAGACAGGGACACCTCTTTGCTGTATGCACCCAAAGATAAGAATGCTGCATAAAGATAACAAAGATAACTATGTTTATACAGAAATAACAGAGTTATACATTTTAAGATATTTTTTCTTTAGTTTCATATGAAAATGAGTACTATATATATGCACATTGCCTCCTAGATAATTTCCATTATTTCCTCTTAAGAAAATTTGGTGGTCAATACCCTCACTAGGGTTTTGACCATGTGCATTATACTAAACTTTCTTTGTAGTGACAAAGCTCTGAAAAAAATATTTATATATTTTTTTCACGTTAAGAGTGTAGTTTTCGTATTTGGGGCCTCTTCTGGGTACAGGGTGCTCCTTTGCTTTTAAACCCTGCCATGTGACCAGGAGATAATTTTGAACAGCAAAAACAAGGTAATAATTACTGAGGTCCGTTTCTTCCATTTAATTTCCATTGTATAAAAAAAAATATATTTTTTATTTCTTTCACTTGATGTTTCCAATAATTCCTGAGAAGAAAGAGATAGAAATACTTAAAGGGGTTGTATCGTTACAAAGATCATGTCTCAGATTATGGAGACAGTAAAAATAAGCACTTTTGTAATTGGGTTGCATTACCTCAGTCACTTGGTTTAGCAGATAGGAGCTTTTCTGTGAATCTGTATTGTATTTCTGCTGCTGCTGGTCGGGACACGCCCCCTGGCCAGATCCCACCCCATAGACCTGCCCCCTGCACTGTGATTTGATGACTGACATTTCATTCAGCCTGTTGGCACAGGCCCCCCAGACAGGAAATGCCCCGGACACGCCCCTTGCATTGTGATTGGCTACCTGCACACTCTGTGCTTACTTTCCCTCTGAGCTGTTGAAACTGAAAGTAAAACATCTATGTGAGAGGGCTGCTGGCTGTATACTCATCTCCCAGCTCTAAGGTGAACGATCTGGGTAATTACTGACTGTTAAACTCATAGTTCCCTTCATATAACACAGTGTTACATCCTCTGTTCCCTCCATATAACACAGTCTTCTGCCTGTGTGCATTTCTCACATGTGTTTCATCAGTTCAGGCTGTGTGTGTATAACTGTTTATAGCCCAGCAAGGAGCTTGTGGAGCCTGAAGGCTCTGCAGACAAGAGAACATTGCAGGGGGCTGCATAACTGTCCAGACATCCTTCCTCTTTTCCTGCTTCACACACAATGATGATGTCACAGGTCTTCGGTGAGGAGAGACACGCCTCCTGGGAGGAGAGGCACATCTGCTGAGAGGAGAGGCTCGCCCCTGGATTTCAAACTCAATCTTATAGAATTAGCTCAAGAGCACGAACAGTTCAAACGATACAACCCCTTTAATGCACTCCTAGGGGAATACCATAAAAGGTATTTTCAAAATTTGGTGAATAATGGGTGGTGGCCTATTTTTCGCGATGAGTTCATTTTTCTTTTTTTTTTTTTTTTTTAAATTTAAAGTTTATTAAACATTTTATTTTATACAAAACAGGAAAAAAAACATAAACGTAATTATGCAGTCATGCAATAAAATTGATCTTCAAAGAATAAAGCACAATCATTGTTACAAATCCAATAGCATGTTATGCAATTAGTATGATACTCAAAAGAGGAAACACGCTTAAGGCTATGTCTACACTGCACAGGAAAACGATCGTATCTTCGGCACTTTTTGTTTTTTAAAAGCGCCAAAGATCTGCTCAGACCTGCGGCCCCACAGACGGCAATAGAAAAGATGAGCTGCAGTCTCCACAGCTCGTCTTTTCTCTGCCCGTCTTTCGGTGCCGGCATATAATATAACATGTTGCATAATACGGCGGTGCTTCTCGTTTTCTTGCCGTCTTCCCATACAATACAATTATATGAGCGACGTCAGGCAAACGAGACGTGACTGCGGTTTTTGCACAAAGTGTGACAAAAGCGCGGTCCTGCATCGGAAAAAAAAAAAGCCGCTTTCAGGTCGGTTTTTGTCCGATGCAGTGTGGACATAGCCTAAGAGTTCATTTTTCTACCAGTGTTCCTACAGCTATCATTTTTTTTATTTTTCAATCTAAATAATCATGTGAGGGCTTGTTTTTTGTGGGACAAGATGTCACTTTTAATGGTGTTATTGACCATACCATATAATGTACTGGGAAACCCCCCAAAAATTCTATTTATGGTGGAAGGTGAAAAAAAAACAATTGCACCATTTTTGCAGGGGTTTTGTTTTTATGAAGTTCACTGCTGGGTATAATTAAAGTGATTTTATCGTTTGAAGTGTTCGTAATCTTCAGCTAATTCTATGAGACTGAATTTGAAATCCAGGGGCGAGTCTCTTCTCTCAGCAGGCGTGTCTCTCCTGACAGGATGCATGTCTCTCCTCACTGAAGAGCTGTGACCAGGGCCGGGACGACGGCTAGGCAGAGGTAGGCGATCGCCTAGGGCGCCTACCTGCCTGTCGCTAAGGGGCGCTGGCAGGGGCCACGAACCTCGCCGGGCTCCAGGCCTCTGCCATGGCTTGGAGCGCCGGCGGTCTCTTTAGCTGTATGTGTGTCCGCTGGACGCACATACAGCTGAGGGCTTCGGCGGAGCAGAGAGAGAGCGCTCACTGCTTTGCAGACAGTGTTGGACCATGGTCCGACACAGCGGGGCCACGGCGGGTCCTCAGCGCTATGAGGACCCGCCGTGGCCCCATGCCGCTAAGCTGGACAGCGCCGCGATGAAGTGAGCTCATCGCGACGCTGCCTCTCCTCAGACGCTGTGCGCCCGAGGAGCTAACGGAGGAGCGCCCCGGCGCTGGCGACGTGATAGTGTCCGCCTGAAGAGGAACGCGTGGCCGGGAAGCAGGTAAGGTGAGTCTTAATGTTGTTATTTTTACCTGCCTGAGTGCCCCTATATCTACACACCTGCCTGAGTGCCCCTTTATCCATATGCCTGCCTGAGCGCCCCTATATCTATATGCCTTCCTGAGTGCCCCTATATCTATATACCTACCTGAGTACCCCTATATCTATATGCCTGCCTGAGTGCCCCTATATACCTGAGTTCCCCTATATCAATATACCTGCCCTATATCTATATGCCTGCCTGAGTGCCCCTATATCAATATATTTGCCAGAGTGCCCTATATTACTGTTTTGAGTGCCCCTGTATCAATATGCCTGCCTGTGTGCCCCTATATACCTGTCTGAGTGTCCCTATATACCTGTCTGAGTGCCCCTATATAAATATACCTGCCTGAGTGCCCCTATATCAATATTCCTGTCTGTGTGCCCCTATATACCTGTCTGAGTGCCCCTATATCAATATACCTGTCTGAGTGCCCATATATCAATTAACCTGCCTGAGTGCCACTATATACCTGCCTGAGTGCCCATATATCTATATACCTGCCTGAGTTCCCCTATATCTATATACCTGCCTGAGAGTGACCATATATCTATACATCTGCCTGAGTGCCCCTACATACCTGCCTGTTTGCCCCTATATACCTGCCTGAGGGCCCCTATATCTATATACCTGCATGAGAGACTCTCTATCTATATACCTGCCTGTGTGCCCCTATATACCTGCCTGAGTGCCCCTATATCTATATACCTGCCTGAGTGCCCCTATATCAATATATTTGCCTGAGTGCCCCTATATACCTGTCTGAGTGCCCCTATATCAATATACCTGCCTGTGTGCCCCTATATACCTGTCTGAGTGTCCCTATATCAATATACCTGCCTGTGTGCCCCTATATACCTGTCTGAGTGCCCCTATATCAATATACCTGCCTAAGTGCCCCTATATCAATATTCCTGCCTGTGTGCCCCTATATCAATATACCTACCTGTGTGCCCCTATATCCCTGCCTGAGTGCCCCTATATCAATATACCTGCCTGAGTGCCCCTATATACCTGCCTGAGTGCCCATATATCAATTTACCTGCCTGAGTGCCACTATATACCTGCCTGAGTTCCCATATATCTATATACCTGCCTGAGTTCCCCTATATCTATATACCTGCCTGAGAGTGACCGTATATCTATATACCTGCCTGAGAGACTCTCTATCTATATACCTGTCTGAGTGCCACTATATACCTGCCTGAGTTACCCTATATCTATATACCTGCCTGAGAGTGACCATATATCTACCTGAGAGTTACCTTATATCAATATACCTGCCTGAGAGTGACCATAAATCTATATACCTGACTGAGTGACCCTGTATACCTGCCTGAGAGTGACCTTATATCAATATACCTGCCTGAGTGCCCCTATATTTCATTTATCGCTTGTCAAAGGGTACAATATCTACATACCTGCCTAATTGAAGAGACACACACTATATTTATATATATTATATATATATATTATATATATAAATATTTTTATATATATATATACATACCTGCCTGACTGAACTGAGAGGGGATATCTATGTACCTGCCTAACTGATGGGGACCTATATATACACCTGCCTAATTGAGGGGAATAATAACCTGCCTAACTGCAGGGACCTATTTTAGCTTTCTATCTGAGGGGACATATATACCTGTCTAACTGAGGGGACTTATATACCTATAAGTAAGGAGCTGCTGGAAATGTGAGGATTCTAAGATATTTGTGTCCAAATCCTCAGGGCGAGTATTGGCCGGGAGCAATCAGCATGAAGGTGTGAACCGGATGGAGAAGAAAAGGGAAAGTAAAAGGGACGCTGATCAGAAAGACGCTCCTGTGAGTCACTAAATGTAACTGCAGTTTTAATCACTTATATGTCTGCAGAGCTTTACATAAAACTAGTATCTACCACTATCTGGTCACTGTATGGCGGTGGTAAAATGTACTCAGGCCTTTGTGTACAACTGATAGTCACATGTGGGGGGGTCATGTTCGGTCAGGGTCTGGCAGGATTATTTGATCCTTAAGTAGCAATAGTTTAGGGTCTTGGTTTTTTAGGAGTGTTTTTTTAGTAACAATTATTCGTCCGGTAGATTTGCTCCATCTATCGGTGGATTATTTAGTGACTGTTATTTAGGGGTATTGCACTGTCATACGGAGGTGAGCGGTTTTGAAAAAGCAAATTTGTCGTCACTGATTTTCATTGTGCAGCGACTGCTGAGGTAATAGACGGGATCTATGTGGAATATGCAGATAATTAGTGACAAGAACAGAAGGTTTTTCTATGTAACAACACACGCTGCAGTTCACAATGTTGCATGAAAAATTCCGTGTGAACACAGCCCTACTGAGCAAAAAGTAACACAGAAGGCCTGCGCCCCAGATGTTTTAGGACCATAGCAACGCCCCTGGGTGCAGGTATGACTGGTAAGAAGTTCCTAAGTGGGAGAGAGTAACTGGTGTAGGGGACAGAGTGGTGCAGGGGGGAGAGAGGAACTAATGTAGGGGTGAGAGGGCCTGGCGCAGGGGCGAGAGGGCCTGGCGCGGGGGTGAGAGGAATTAGTGTGGGGGGGTGCAATTTTTTGGGGAGCGAGGGGGGCGCCATTGGCTGTACTTGCCTAGGGCACAAAAATGCATTGTCCCGGCCGTGGCTGTGAAATCATCATTCTGTGTGAAGCAGGGGAAGAGGAAGATTGTCTGGAGAGCATGCATCCTCCTGTAGTGTTCTCATGTGTCTGCAGAGCCTTCTTTTCCAGGCTCCACAAGCTCCTTGCTGTACTATAAACATTTATACACACAGCCTGAACTGATGAAACACATGTGAGGAATACACACTGCCCCCCCCCTCCTTCCCCTCTGTTATCAGGCAGGAAACTGTATGACTGTGTTATATGGAGGAAACACAGGACATAAGACTGTGTTATATGAGGGTATCTAAACAGTCAGTAATTAGTCAGATTGTTCACCTTAGAGCAGGGAGATGAGTATAGAGCCAGCAGCCCTTTCAGATAGCTGGTTCCACTTTCGGTTTTAACAGCTCAGAGGGGAGCGAACACAGAGTGTGCAGGCAGCCAATCACAGTGCAGGGGGCGTAGCCGGGGCATTTTGCTGTCTGGGGGCGTATCCCAACAGGTTGACTGAAATGCCAGTCAGCCAACCACAGAAAAGGGGGCGTGTTCCGACTAGCAGCAGCAGAAATAGAAAACAGATGCAGAGAAAAGCTCATATCTGCAATACTAAGTGACTGAGGTAATGCAAACCAATTACAAAAATGCTTATTTTTACTGTCCCCATAATCTGAGACATGATCTTTGTAGCAAGAAAACCCCTTAACATGTTATCTGTTTTCTGCAGGTCGTTGCAATATTGTTGATACCAAATATTTAGAGTTTTTGTTTTGTTATTTTTAGTACTTTAAAAAAATGTAAAAAAAAAATATTTTGTGCTGCAGCGCCAGTTTTTATGACCAATATTTTTATTTTAAAATCTATGGACCTGAATGAGGGCTTCTTGTTGGTAACATTGTGGGATACATGCAACTTTTTGAACACTTTTTATTTCAAGTTTTTGGGACACAAAATGACCACCAAAAAGCCCCTGCAATTTTGTTCTGCAGCATTCACCGTGTAGGATAAATTATGTTATATTTTAAAAAGAAAAACTTTGCGAAAATTTTTACAAAATTGTGTTCAACTTTAACAAAAAAAAAATTGTAAAATAACAAAACGGGTGTCTTTTGAACTTTTAGGGTAACATGTATGTATTTTGGCGCTCAGACGACAATTTTTTTGCACGAATTAGTAGCGTAGAATGCGCCTGAATGTGTCGACCTGTTCTACTGCAGGTCATAGATTAGGCACTTTCTAGCTCCAAAATGACAATCAGGCTCAGGTAAACCACTTTTAACTTGGTCTGCTTGTTCCAGAAGTAATGCGTCAAATTTTGCAATCCTCCTATCATAAATGTGTAGAATCATACGGTAGTGGTGCGACACCTCCAGAATGCCCCCCGATCTCAATAATCTCGATTACAATAATGCACCTAATTTTGGAGTGCGTCTGACTATAAATCTAGAGAACAGGGCCGTACCAGTTATTGGGCTGAAAGGATGCCAGCCCCGTACATACATGTTGCCCTTAATGTTTGTTTTTTTTTACTCGTACATGAAGTCCTTGTAAGGTACTTAATCGCTAGTGGGGGACGATGATTGAACCATTTGGCATTTATAGATAAGTAGAAAGGTTAAAAGATGTGCATCTATTACATCTGTATGGAGAAGTAATAAGGAAATGCAACATGGCATGTACAGAAGTCTTTCATTAGACTTCCACAAGCCATGGCAAGTGTGTGTCACCCCAAAATCTTGTTTCAGTTGGCGGACCGGAGTGCAGCCCATGTTCTCTAAAACAACAAAAAGCAAGTACTCACCTTTTTTATCCACTGATCATCCAGCATTAAAACTCTGGCAGTCGCTTTGGTGTTGTTTTCTTCCAGTTGGCATGTGACTAATGCAGCCAGTGACTTCAGCTATACCATGGAAGTGAATGGCACGTGAGCAGTGATGTCAATAGGACAATACATGGTCACTTAGGCTCACTGAGATGGTTACGTGCCACTTAAAGGGAACCTGTCAGGTTGTTTATGCTACTATATCTGAGATCAGGATATGATAAAGGGAGAGAAGTCAAGCATTGTGATATATAGGGAGTCACAAACACACTTACCAACGCGTGATATGGGGGCCACTGTAATGGATTTATTTCTATTTGCACTCATCTCTCATGCAGGTGGCAAATCAAGCATAAATCACACCCCAACACAGTTCAGGCACCTCAGAAATATCCACTGCCACCACCTTCCTTCAATAATCAAAAGAAAAAAAAAAATCCGAGGGAATTTTTTATAACCAAATTTGTTATAACCAAATTCTGCTCTCCAGCCGCCACTTTGTTAAAACACTTTATCAAGGCTATAGGTTTTACACTTACTAAAATTTTATATTTTAATTAAAAAAACTTATAGTGCTTACATGAGTACGAAAACACAATAAAAGGACATACATACAACTGTTATAAAATAAAGGTAGAAAATGGAGAAAATACCTAACACAAGGGTAAATACTTGTTTTTTTTTTTAAAGACATATTTTATTGGGTTCTTCAATACAACTACGATGTGAAAATAAAACACTTCGTATATTTTACAGCATACAAAATGTGGTAAAGTATGATACCAGACATTTTATATATAAAATATACTTTTTTTTAAATAGCCATTTTCAGCAAGAATTTGACCCAAGGTCTAAAACCATGGACCATATGGCTATTTATATTAAATATAAACACGTATATAATGCAAGATATAAGTAAATAACAAAACCCAAAAGCAATAACAATAAAGCCAGGCAAAAGGGTATATTGCAAACAACTCCTCAGGTTGCGGAATTCTGCCCTAGGGTCCCATTTGTATTTTTTAGTCCGCCAACATCCCCGATAAGGCCTCCAAGAACCATTTTGTATATTGAAATTATTAACTAATTATTCTATCTCTTGCTGAGTTTTAGAATCGCTCCCAAAAAAAAACTCCACTTCTTGAAAAAAAAATTTGGCCATAACTTCCTATGCCTTTTACATACAACTGATCAGATATAGCATATATTCTTGGGTTTGCTCTATCACCATTTCAACACTCGGGATTCAGATTCCAGCCACTTTGATAGGATACATCTTTTTGCCACCAGCAAAATGATATAGCCGGTAAGTTCCCCTTCTGTTGGCCCTCAGATTCTGTATCATCCATGTCCCTACCGTGCAGTAAGAAAACTATTGGAGAGAAAATAATCCGACCAGAACATAGGGATAGCTCTTTCACTTTCCTCCAATATACATGAATCTCTGGGCACAACCATAGACCATGGAATAAATCAGCTTTGTGCTCTGCACATTTTGGGCAAGCTGTGATTCTGTCTGGGAAGCCAGATGATGCAGGTATATCGAACGCATAAACCGCTGCATGGGCAATTTTAAAGTAGGTTTCACGCCATTTTTCGTTAATTATATGCTTACGTATTGTCCTCCATCCCTCTACTATCTCTTCTTCTACATCTTCCTTGCCTGTCCACCTACTCCATCTTCTGAATCCCTCACCTGCCCCATGCTTGATATATTTATCCCTTATACCCGTATAGATGTTGGCAATAGATGTCCTGTGTGATTCCACACCTATAAGCCTATCAAAATCATTTCTGCCTCGCTCCCTACAAATATTCTGAAGTCTTGAGGCACAAAAGGATTTGATCTGCATATACTGCAATGTCTGAGAGTCAGTAAAGTTATATTCTAGCTTGAGATCTTCAAATGTTTTGTACTTATTGTCCCTTGGGTGAAAGAGTTGCACCACCGAGGTTATTCCTGCTTCCTTCCATTTCCTAAACCACCCACTGTTCTTTCTCTCGCGGAATTCCTCATGTTCCCATAGGGGGAGATATTTTGATAACCTGTGGGACAAGTTAAATCCTTTTCTCACCTCTTTCCAAGCAGCTAATGTATCTTTTAATAGGATGGTAGGTCTTGCTGTATGCGGTATATTAGCCTGCTTCAAATGTAATAGACTGGTGAGTGGTATTCCTGCTAAACCTTCCTCCAGTTTCCCAGCCCTGAATAAAAGTTGGTCTTACGTATCCAGTCAATTATATGCCTTGTTAAGCACGCTATATTGTAGCTTCTTAGATTTGGCAGGTTGGCCCCCACTTCTGTTTTCAATGATTGCAGTTTGGATATAGCTATTCTTGGTTTCTTCCCATGCCAAATAAACTTAGATATCAAATTATTATATCGTTTGATGTCCGTATGATGTAGTAAAATAGGGATTGTCTTCAACGGATATAGAAAACACGCAAAGGAAATCATTTTTACAAGTTGAATGTGCCCTAGCAGTGACAATGGGAGGTCCTGCCAACCCTGTAGTTCCCTCTGAACTTTTTCAAAGAGAGGGCTATAGTTTAAACTGTATAATGACGATGATACAGGGACCTTTTTAACTCCCAAAAAACTTATCTAATCCTTCGCTATCCTATTCCTGACTTCTCTAATTCTGTTTGTTTCCCCTGACCCCCCCTCCCTCAATCCAGAGAAGCTCACTCTTGTCCCTATTGATCTGGTAACCCGAAAAAGTGCCAAAGTGTTCAAGAAGATCTAATACGGAGTGTAGCCATGATCCTGGATTACTCATAAAAAGGAGTACATCGTCCGCAAAAGCGGTTAATTTTAGCTCTCTTTGCCCTATCTTAACACCCTCATACAAGCCTGAGTGTTCAAGAGTGTATAATAGGGGTTCGAGTGTTAAGTTGAAGAGCAGGGGTGATAGAGGACACCCCTGCCTTGTGCCTCTTTGAAGATTAAAGGTGTCAGATCTGAAGCCCAGGGTGAAAATCCCTGCCCTTGGATTTCTATATAAGGAGTCTATCTATAAAGTTTCGCACAGCTCCTTTTATCTCAAATTTATCCATTACCATTTTAAGCCAACTCCACCTTACGCTGTCGAAAGCTTTCTCTGTGTCTAAAGACACCAAAGCCTTCGGGATTTTTGCCCCTGCTTCCCGCGCCTCTAATTCCCCCAAAACCTTCCTCACGTTGTTGACCGCTTCTCTACCCTTGACTATACCTACCTGAGCCCTTCCCACCAAGGTTGGGAGAATATTAGCAAGCCTATTTGCCAAAATTTTGGATATCAGTTTTAAGTCTTGATTTAATAAGGCAAATAGGTCTGTACGACTCTACTTTAGTGGGATCTCTACTGGCTTGGGCCAATACTTTTATGAAGGCTAAATTATGCTTTTCCCCGGGAATATCAGTCTCTGTCATAAGGAAGTGTTGTAATATTGGGCTAAACTAGGGGCTATTTGCATTTGAAGCATTTTATAAAATTCTGCTGGATAGCCATCAGGGCCCGGCGCTTTACCAACACCTAGCATTTTTATTTGTGTTTTGAACTTCCTCCACCTCTATTGGGGCATTTAACATATCTATCTGATCTTCGGTTAATTTCGGAAGGCGACACTGCTGTAGTAAATCCAGTCCCTGCTCCTCTGCATTTCCTTCCACATCCTTGTATAAGTTTTTGTAGTATTTTTGAAAGAGAGTGTTTATCTCCTTAGGGTTAGATATTCTCCCACCCTCACGTGTTTTCAATGCTAAAATTCCACCTTGACTCCGATCAGCTTTTGCCAGTCTTGCCAAGAGCCTTCCTGATTTATTACCGAACCGAAAAAGTTCTGCTTCAAATCTAGATCTATGCAAGTTATTCCTCCTCTCCAACCACACCTCAAACATCTTTTTCGCTTCCTGCCATTTTTGCTTATTAGCTGCTGAGTTTTGTGCAATAAATGCGGAGTATGCCAATCTAAGCTCATTGCTAAATTCCATATACTTTTTTTGTACTATTTTCTTGTAGTGGGACACGTGGCTGATTATGCGGCCTCTAAGTACCGCTTTAGCAGCCTCCCAAAATAAATGCGGATTTTAACTATGCTCAGCATTTTCTGATGAGCATTCCAGCCATCACCCTTGGACTTTCTCCTTAAAGGAGTCATCCCCAGCTAAAGCAACAGGAAAGCGCCATATTAAATCTTTACCTTTGGCAAAAGAGTCAGCCATCTCTAACACTATTGGTGCGTGATCTGATATAAGTAACTCTCGTATGTCCACATCTATAACTCTATCCACCAGATTTTTTGTGACAAGGAAATTGTCAATTCGGGACCACGATTGGTGGGAGTGGGAGAAAGATGTGTATTCTCTATTATCTGGATGTGTCAATCACCAGATGTCTTCTAGCTCAGTAGTGTCGCTAAATTGTTTCATGCAATTGTTTCTGAACGCGGTCTTATTTGGTTCTGTCTGAGTGTAATTTTCTGCCACACTCGTCTGTTCTCTGCTGACTTGTTCCAGGCAGCGAATGGATAAGCCACTGTGATTGACAGCTGCCTCTGCCACTCAGTTTGTACTTTGTGTGGCTGGATGTCAGAGGGTCCAATCACAGTTTGGGCCGGGACTCTGACGTCCTACTTATAGTTTGCCTGGGCCTTGGTTCTGTGCCTGTGATAGTCCATCTTGGCTTGAACTGCTGGTGGCTTCTTCTTGCTTGGTGCCCGATTCTTCTTCTTTTATACTAACCTTCGTTTTGCCTTATGATTCGGTCTGTGTTGCTCTCTTCGGCTTTGACCTGCTCCGTCTGACTTCCAGAGTTTGTGCTTCTTTGTCTCGGCCGTTCTGTGTTTTCACGTACTCAGGGTAGGGACTGGCACCCAGCAGGCAAGTAGGCAGGGACAGATTTGGGAGGCCTAGCATCAGGGCTCACCGTCTGTCTGTCCATTTCTGTTTATCTGCTCTGGGAGTTATTAACAATAGGGTTAAATGATTTGGAGCAGGATTTATGAATAAAAAGCAGATAAATTACTGAGAGCATTTCTTAAGAGACAGTGGAAGTTCTGCTCACCCCACCCACATCTAGGGAAAGCTGTCAATCACTGCATGTGGTGGGTTAAGCAGGACTTTCACTTTGTTTTTCCGATGCTTTTTGCTCAGAAATCCTGTTTAGACCTATTAATCAGAGCTTAGCATCTCTCACATCCTGCCATAACCTAGGGTAGAACAGGTTCCATGTAATGCCTCGGCAAACTTGGCTTGGTATAGGTAAATACCAGTTTTCCCACTTGCGTTGGTACCCAAAAAAAGTGCAAATAATTTTTAAACTGTTTGGTGTAATACAAGCAAATTTGAACACTAAAATAATCAAAATGATGTCACAACACATGTTGGAAATGTCCACCATTATCATGGAAGCATGCCTGGATACCAGACTCCATGTCTGCTAAGGTGTGTGCCAACATATCTGAACCCACTGCATCCACTTCTTGTCGGATATTGGCCTTCAGTTCCTCAAGTGTTTTTGGCTTGTTCTAGTAAATTCGCACCGACAGAAACAAATCAGGCAGTTTTACTGATCTAGAGGTTGCAATTTATGAATCAAAGTAACACGATATGTATGAAGATCAGCTGTCTTTGAAGTTCACATGAACTTTTGGACAAACCTTACTCTTGCGCAAGTCTATTAGGGTAACATGTATGAATGGGGCTGGTGTACTTGGAGCCAAAAAGAATGTATGAACAGGCGCACTCCAAACTTTGGTGCAATAAGTGACCTTTGTAATGCGCTCAAGAACTTTTTTTAGTGCGCCAAAGTTTACGGGCGTTCTGGGGGTTGATGCACCAAAGTCATAGATAATTGACACATTTTATGATTCTTTGACACACAAAACCTGGCGCAGAACACTATAGAACAGCCAGACCAGGGGTAAAGGTGGTGCAGGCCACACTTGTCCTAATGGCACTAGAATGACCTGTAATGTATGACTGCAGATAAAGAACAGCCAGACCAGGGTAAGGTGGTGCCTGAGCGCAGACTTGTGGTATTGGCTGCTACACTGCCCTGTATATGTATGACTTGCGAGTAGAACAGCCAGACCAGGGTAATGGTGGTGCCTGAGCAGACTTGTGGTATTGGCTCTACACTGCCGCCTGTATGTATGACCCGGATCTGCAGGAAGAACAGCCAGACCAGTGGTAAAGGTGGTGCAATGAGCCAGATTTGGTATTGTGCTATACAATGCCCTGTATGTATGACCTGAAGAAGAACAGCCAGCCGGGTAAAGGTGGTGCCTGAGCCAGATTTGGGGGTAATTGCTCTTCAATGCCCTGTATGTGATGACCAGGGCCGCCATAAGAGATATCAGGGGCCCCCTAACAGCTAAAATGTCTGGGCCCCCCTGTCAACCCTGCCCCCTGTCAATCCCATCACTCCGGCCCATCAACCACTCCCAGCAACCCTCACTGCCCAACCCCAGAATAAAAATGTATACACACACACATACACACATGTTAAGTTGGTCTTTCAAGGGGACCTTCAGGTATATTGGATGGTTGCCAGATTTGGTTTGGTGACCCGGGTCGTGATGCAAAGACACAGAAGGCAGAATGTTCTGAGAGCAAATGCATAATTTATTAGTTAACGCATCCTGTATTTATACCCATTCTGTAGGGGTGTCCTTTATTTACATAAGCATGACATCAGATTTAAGAAAAAAACCCACATCACTTAATTTAGGTACCAAGTTAGTCCGGAAACATGGCGCTTTATTAGGATTAGTAGACGGTCAACATGTTCTTTTTTCTTTTATCGAAATTAACAGTTATTTAGGGTTTTATTGAGGTGCTTTTATTACTTTACTGATTAGTTGTTCCTTGAGGTATCATGTATTAGTTTTTATTGTTTTATTTGTCACACCAAAGTTCACTAGCAATCTGTGATTAAACAGATTTCCTAGGGTTAAAGAGTCATCTTAAACTTATAAGGCACGGAAAGTTACTTAAGAGAATTTAAATCATTAGGTCTGGACATATGAATACATTTTTTAATGTCATCCTTAACAAATCCCCCCTTTTGTGATGATGTACCACTGCTTGACATCCGACATCCCCCTCCTTGATGGATTTCTAATCTTTTCCTTTTGCTGTTCCCTTCCTTTGTGAAGTCGGAGACATCGCGCCTGAGAAGGGCGCCCGATAAGACCCCTAATTGCCCTGTCTTACCCTAAGTCTACAATACTCCAGGGTTAACTTACTTATATTTGGAGGTGTAATCTCTGGGTACCATGGGGGACTTATCTTGTCTGGGAAGGGTCAGTGTCAAACAGTGCACTTTCTATCATCACAAACAACAAAGGGAAATGTCCAGAAAGTTGTATAAAAATTTTGGTAGATTCAATGGCATATTCTGCACAGGGTGGTGATGTTCACATTCACTATATTATTTCACGGAAGCATCAACCATTTCTTCGGGAGGAATCCTCGAGTAAGGGGGATACAGCAAACTATCCGCAAGTATTCAATATTGCTGCGACCACCCGCGATGAAATCAGCAAACTGTGACACTAGATGGCTCCATTTTCAAACCATTGATTCCAGCCCGTCAGTGAAGGGGTATCTCGATACCAGGATTTTCTGCAAGCTCTCGATAGGGTTGTCAGTCCTTCAATGCCTTGGTGACACTACCATCAGGAGTCTGTTTGTTTGGGATGAAAGTACAACAATTAAGATCCGAACATCTTGCACAACCCCCCCTTTGTCTGCCAAAAGCATGTTAGTGCCATCCTATTTTGCCATTGTCATCAAAGAGGTGGGCCCCTCTTGGTCAGCTAAACCTCTTATTGCATCTCTAGAAAAAATTAATGAAATCTTGTTGATTATAATAGATATAATTTTATCCAATTCTACATTCTTATTTACCGTATAACCCACCAAAGAAGACCGATTCAAAACCACTGCTATCTGATTTTCTGGCCTTGAAGCTTATCGGCGGTACTCCTCTTGGGGACTCCCTATGTTGTCTATATAGATTTTGTGTCAAAAAGATCCCTGTGGTACAATCTCTCTCTTTTTCTCTAGTGAACTTCAGCACTTAAAGTTGTTTATTTCTAGTGTATTTTGTCTGAAGAGATTATTTGGAATGGTATAAGTCTTTTGCACCAGAGTGCAACTACCCACCCCACTCCATACTAATCTTGGTCTTAACTTCATTCTCCACACATCACCATAAAGTCAGTTTTGCCACATCTGGTTCCATAAACCATTTACGCCTTATACTCATCTTTATCCTTGTCTACAAGAAAGTGTCTTATCACCAAAATTACAGGAGGTTAGATTCCCAATACCTTCCCATTTCCTGTTCGTTGGAAACAGGTGTAGTTCCCTGGATATGCCACAATCTGGGGGGTACTCTGACCACTTTTACTGCTGGAACTTTTTGCTGGATGTTACATATATTGTATCTATTAGGGTCATTATGAGGCGTTGCTATAGGGACAGGCTGAGGAAAAGTCCTTTAGGTTATCCATTTCCATCCTCAATTTAAATGGTATTGTCCCTAAAGTGGTGGCCTAGCTGTTGCACATGCGTACATTTGTTCTTTGATTTTGAAAAGGCAGTGTAACTCATCCAATTTATGCCACTCGTTTCTTTTCTGTGTAACAGTTTCGTAGGGCGATTTTATCTTCATAAGTCACTTCCTCCTAATGTAGTGAGATCTAAAATGGGTGAAGCGTCGTCGAATTAGTGGTCTGGACTCCATGTCACTGCTATCGGTTCTATGTAAGGCTTTTTTTTAACCAAAAGGTTTCCTTGTGTGACCCCTTGGTTGGGAACATACAATCCTAATAGCATATAGGCCTTCATTCGCCTGGTGAGGGGTGGTACATTTATGTTTATTCACATCGGGGATTACAGGTCTGCCTTACCTCAGTGCTTTCTGGATCACAATCCCATTTTGGGGAGTGATCCTTAAAATAGTCATCCTTTCTGAGAGGGGTGAACCTGTTCTGACAACCCTGGTCATAGCTTCCTGTGGTGTGTTTCCCCATGGTGTCCCCTGTATTCCAACCTGCATCTGGACAAGAAAGAATTGCCCAGTTTTCATTCCCTGCGTCTTGGACGAATGTAATGTTAAGCCTGGGGCCCCTGTAAACCAATTTGATCAATGTCATTCCCACTGGTTTGTCCCATTCACATTGCTGGTGTACACCTTAAAGAAATCAAAATTGGAAGGTTTTTGGGATGGCCTGGAGTGTTGAACACATAGTTACCACATCCTCATTTTGGTTGTTACCAGCTCCAGCCCCTCCATTTGAGGCTGGAAGAGGGAATATCACCATCCATCATGAGCAGAATCATCCTTCCGTTTCAGACGTTTACAGTGACTTGCATGGATCCAGTTCGGCTTCCCTCATGTTTTACTGATGGTGTTGTGGTGAGGAGAACCTGGAAAGGACCAATCAAATCTTGGTCTCCAGCGGTTTTCTGGTTATGTCTCCTCACGGACTACCCAATCACCTAGGTCGAAGAAGAATGAGAGCCCTCTTGGCTGTCTGAGATCTGGAATAGAATCATAGCTTGTTTATGTACAGTAGAGAGCCTTCTTTTATGCAGGATTTTGGACATTGCTAGTGAGACTGTCAATTGAAGCTGTAGTGTTTGTGGAAAATAAAGTCCCTACCTTGGGGTGACCCAAATAGTACTTCAAAAGGAGACAATTTTTGTTTTTGCATTTTGGTGTATACCTGACTGAAAAGAGTGCTAACTGGCAAGCACTCTGTCCAAGGTATTTCCCAACTCCTCATAGCCTTTTGAATTTTTAGCTTCAACAGTCCCATTCAGTCGCCCCCCCCCCCTTCTATTTTTCCACTAGATTGGGAGTGAATTGTAGGGAGTGTGAAAGCATTGACCTTACCCTAATAACATCTGCATTGCATGTTGCATTACTCTCCAGTGAACATGGGTACTCTGTCACTTTCCAAAGTTTCACTTAACTCCAAAACTACAGATTATTTCTGTCACTCGTTTCTTTGATGTGGCTTTTGCAGTGGCTTTTGGCATCGGGAAGGCATCAGGCCACCCTAGTGAGAGAGATCTACACAAACAAGGACAGTATTCATACGTGCCTCCTTTGGTTAGCTGTATGAAATCCAATTGCAAAAGTTGGATTGGAAAAGAGAGCTTTTGGTGTATAGTTTGGACGGTACCTTGTTTACTTACCTAGGTTGTTTGTTGTATGCATGATGGTGACATGAGTTGTGCATCATATGGTAGTAACTGTTGTGAACCCTGGAGCAAACCATTGTTTCTCGGACTAGAGCCACATGGCATTTTTGGACAGTGTGTTGGACCGTGTGCAGCCTGGACACATTGCAGGGTATAAGGACTGGGCAAGCATACCCGCAATCCCACCCTCCAAAGACTTACTTTCCTGAGCTCCAGCTTTGACAAGACCTTCAGTTCTTCCCCAGTGATTTGCGGGTAGAGCTTTCAGGTTACCTAGGTCTAGCGCGTTGCACTCAGTGGTCATCATGATCAGTGGTGTGGTGTCGCTGGGGCCTCTTGTTCTTGTCCAATCGACCTGATCTTGGGGGCCAGCTTCCTTTCTCCACCCTTTGGCTTTCTGGCTGCCACGCTTGGCCTATTCTGTCTGACATCTCATTGCCACTGTGCCTCATTTGTGTCATAGCTTTGTGTTGCTTTTACCTTGACTATGGCAAACCTCTTTAGGAAGCAGTAAAGCCTCATTAGTTGGCTGATGAGGTGCATGTTTATGGGAGTGCCTGCTAAGATGTAAGGAAATCCATTGCTTTCATATAGACCGTTAATCATGGGCAATTCCAAAAGCATACCCGGAGTCTGGGTAATATTGTTGCTGCGTTTGTTCTTTTGATCTATTAGAGCGCGTGTGCAACGAGTGCGGTGTTTAATTCTGCTTGTTGGGCCGAATAACGTGGGGCCGGCAAGCGGTTCAGCTTCTACTACTCAGTTTGTGTGACCTCTGCGTAACCCAGGTGTAGAACCAGTACGTCTTCACCTGATGCTTCTAGAGCCATCTACAAAAAACTAAACATCTGTGATTAGTGAGAGGTACATCAAAAACATAGTAGAAAATCCTGATGTTTCCTGTGCCATAAGGCTATGCAATCAGTTCAGTTTGGATGTTCTGAACCTCTTCATCTGATAAGCCTGAAAGAAATAGTGGTGTCTCCTGCCATTCCCCCCCTTGTCTTCCAATACGTCAATCATACCCGGTGAATATAGGAGTAGCTGGATTCAATGTCATATGATCGTGTTTGAGGGTCCACATTTGGGGGCATGAGCAGGCACATTGAGTTGAGTTGTCTAGCCACAGAGATGTGCTTGCACTTGGACCTGGTTAAGGAATATTATGAAGGTCATGCAGGGGTGTAAATTGTGACAGGATGATCCAGCACTATTTCTATGCCTTGTCCAACAGCAGTGCCAAACTGCTGCCACTGCCGGACACATGATTGGGGGATCCGTTAGCGACGCAGGATCCAGTTTGCCAGAGTAATAGGCCATAGGCCTGTTTTTGCTGACCATGTTTTTGGGCTAAAAACCCCTGTTGCATGCCCCTCATCTCCATACATACAGTAGAAACAGGCTTACTTGGTAAAAAAATATGGGGTCGGTTTTGCCTAGGTCTGCGGGCTGAAATGATTGCAATTTTAGCGAGTAGAAAAACATTCTAGTGCATCTGGGGTCAGCTGGGAAAGGGTCAGAAGGCAAACATTCATAAAGAACGGCTGCATCAATAAGATGTGTCATCACCCAGGCCCTGAGTATGTACTGAGTCTAGGAAGGTCGAAGTTGTTGGACACCGTTGGTGGGCCACAACTTCATCAATTGCTTTTCTTGTCCCTCGGTCAAATGCCGGGCTCCTGCTGGTATGCAATGTCCTAACAACACAACTTTTTCTGGCAAAAATTGAACTTATCTCGTGAAGCTTTGCACCCCTTTTCTGCCAAGGTTGGATGGAGCTGTTGATGGTGGTCATCACAGCATACCTCCATCGAGGGGGCGCAAATATAGGAAGCAGGTCATCTATGTAGGTTAACTATGTTACCTCAACATGTAGGATGACCAATCCTGCAAACAATCTGAATGCCTCTGTGTACAGGGTGGGCGATTTTTGGGCACCCTGTGGCAATACTTTCCATCGAAATTGTGCAACTCTGAAATGTGTGAAAGCAAAAAGGTACTGGCATTCCGCGGTGCTAATGGGACAGAAAGAAAAATATGCTCCTGTTAGTAAGATCAATGAACTGTGAACCATGTCATGGCAGTGAATGGTATTTGTGTACAAAATTGTGTGTGGGTTAGGCATCGATTGGTGTTATAGAAATTCTAGGTGACCGCATTCACTGCTCTGAGGTCCTGAACCATTCTATAAAGTCACTGGCTCCACCTTTCCTTCCATTTTCTTTTTGATGGGTACAGGGGAGTGTTTGCCACTCGACTTAGTAGGTTCAATTGCCCCGAATGAAAGCAAGTAATGCATGTAATGTTTTTGGCCTATTGCCTTCCTCTTGCGCTGCGCTCAAAGGGGTACTGATTGATTTGAAGGAGGCCCTTGCTCCTGGCTTCAAGTGTATCATCACTGGAGGAGGAATGGCATATGTCCTATGTCAGTTTTGATTTTGCCATACAGTGATTCAGGGACCTGATCCAAATTAGGATCACTTCAGATGGCGAGACTGAGTCAGTTACATGCTAGGCACGTAATATTTGCTAATTGTTTTTCAGGGATTCCTGATTTTAATCAACAGTTGCCATTGGGTCTGATAGATGATATGTGCCTGCAGGGCATTGCAGTGGACTATCTGACCCCAACAACGTTAATCGGTGCTTTGTCACTCTAAACTATTAGTCTTTTCATGCATTATTAGTCATGGTCAGCTAGTCTTAGGGGCAGTGGTATTAGTTAGTGGGCATTCTTGAACCAACCTTCAAACCTTGAGTCAGAAGAGTATCATTGATATGTCAGAAAAGTGTACATGTTCCTGGCGAAAATGACAGTTTGGCAGCCCCCGTATCAACCAGGAAAGAACTTCCCTACCATCCGGGAGGTGTGTACTGGGGATTATCTTGTGGTCCTGCATGTTGTGATGCTCCTGAAGGGAAGAATGGAAGTACGGGGTTGCCAACTTCCTATGGTGCATTTGGGCCGATGGGAGCTCTCTTTTTCCTGTTTGTCTTGTCTAGGGGCCCTGTTCTTTCTGGGTGCCCTTGTCCTGCCTCAGGGGGAGTCTGGCCACTGTCTCCTCAAATGCCCGGACACGGCCGCAATTCCAACATTTCACGGGCTCCCGCCTGAAATGATTTTGTCTCCAAGTATCATCAGATCTATGCTGTATGGGGATGGGTTTTGTCTTTAGGTCTAGCTCTCACCCCCTTGCTACACGCACTTAAAACTCTTCTATATTGCATGTTCTCAGTCAGGTTTTGCTGTTTGGCCTCTGTCGGAGCTTGGTTTTAAGACCTGCATAAACGCCCCATAGGAAAAGCTTCCTCCCACCTTACCCTGTGGTTCTCTTATCCTAAATCCATATATTTAGCTTTCAAATTTCCCCAAGGAATTGGTTTCACTGTGTCTTTGGGACCCTGCATACAATCTGATAGGGAAATTGTGGATTCCTCCACTTTTGTCATGCACCATGTTTCTAGGCCCCTTAAAAGTCTTGACCTGATTGCAGCTGTTTGGGCTAATTGTTACCATGTGAAGTATATCGTGTTGCTGACTCACCCTTTCTATATCATCCATGACTGTCTGCACCTGGCTTTCACAATTTTTCCCTGCAAGATGGATGCTAGGTCGACCAGGTACAATTGTGGTATGCACTGCAGACCGACATCCACCTGTAAAAAGCCATGGTAAGTCAAAAGGATTGGGGCATCTTATTGAGTATGTTATCTGATTCGTGTGGGGTCCAAGGTATATACTGAGTCAACTGTATTCACCATGGTGCTCGGTGCTCATGGGGGTGGACCAGGGGTTGATCGTGGCCGCCATAGGTGCTTTCTTCATCATATTTCCTGTTGCATTTAGTGATTTGGAGACGGGTTCAGCTGTTCTCCTCACTATTTTCAGTGTCTCTCAGTTTGGTAACAGGAGGATGAACTGTAGTATGTAGGATCATATATTCTACTCTGTGTATATACGACAGGATATAATCCTGTCGCTTTTTCCTGCCTTTGCTTGGTCTCCCACAGGCTAGGCATGTGTCCCCGGAAGACGGGATTCTGTTGCCCACAGATTACATGTCATACCTTCCTACTGAATTGCTACCCAAACAGGGCTGTATGTGCATGGGCGGTTGTTTCTTTCTATTTTCTATGCTATCTACTCTGGGCTGGTCTCTTTTCTTCCTATATCTAATTCCCTCCTCAGTTTCCTCCTTCACCATATTCCTTCCAGTTGTCATTTCTTCGCTACACTGGCCCACATTCTGGCTTGATCAAGTAACTTATGATCTCTGAGCCAGCCACCACTTTGGGTCACTAGGGCAGAATGCCACGAGTGATGCGTTCCTGTAGGGTCATCACACATCCCCATACTCTTCAACAACTTGCATGAAACCTTTAAGTAAAAAAAAAAAAAAAAAAAAAAAAAAAACACGCTATTCTCATTCGTGGCTCACTATCTACGTGCATCCCAGCTCTTTTGCTTAAGTGACTGCCTCACCACCTCATCTTGGCGGTAGTGATGCCCTGCCTTTATCAGTAACTCTTAAACACAGACAAAACAAAACAGAACAAACAACAAGAAGTGAGGTAGATTAGTATTAAAGTATGGGTTTCGAGCGGAAAGTTGGTCAAAAAGGAGGGTTGACTGGGGACGTGTGCCCTGTGATATGTGTAATTACTTTAACACACCAGTTAGGGTCCCTTATCGTCAGACAGATTTTATTTATTTAATCTTATTACAAACATGCGCTCACAGTTTCCCGCAGAACACATTCGGAGACCCTATGTGTAAACAAAAACATATACATATATTTTACGGCCCGTGTCTCAGAGAGACAGGTAGGTGTGGCAGTGAATAGCTAGGGAGGATACAAAAGGGCTGTTTCACCGCTACTGTGAGTGACCTTAGAGTCTTAGGTATAGACTCTGCAAGTTTTACAACTAATTTAAAGGAAAAGAAGAAGAAAAAAAAAAACAGACACAATTAAACAACTAACTCTTCCTCCCTTGCTGATTATAGAACAAAACCTAGTTCCCGTTCTCCTTTATTCTTCTGCCTCTCTGATGATTCTGAGTGTTTCCGATGTTCCTTCCTCCTCTTTCCTCTAACCAATCTCCAAAAATTTTCTCTTCAGCGTTTTCAAAACGCTTACGATTCTGGGCTACCCTTGCTGAACTGACCAACTGCAAATTATATATCATTTATTATATTTTTAAATTGTGCACAAACCATCAGTTTTAGGTGTGTAGCCCCAAATGATGATTTGGACTTGGCGTGTGAATATCCAGAGTTCACGTCACCACTAAATCCCCTTGGTCCTTTGGGTGAGAAATTGGTTATTACATAAAACTCACTTGGTATACTCATATATTGTTAAATACCAGCCATTAGGGTGAATAGCCCCATAAACCAGACAGGCAAAAAGAAAAAACCAAACCTTCTCTAAACCCAACTATTCTCTATTGTCGGGCATATTTGGCATGCATGATTTTTTACATATATGACAAAACAGACATGAGACAACAATATACTCCAATCCAATATACCATTTAAAGTATCACAAGGATATTCTACGGTTCTTGACCAAAAAATGGTCTGGAAGTGCAGAAAGACTTAGTCTATAACATACCCCAGAAGTCCGGCATACAGGGAGAGTAGATAAGGGCAGACACAGGAAGTTTTGAAAGTGTAATAATCTTAATGATTTATCTTTACCTTTGTACACGGTGTTTTGGTTGTGTGTCCCAGATCACAGTCTGCAGAAGCGCAGGGCTCTCGAGATATTGACAGTCTTTCAGCCCCACGTTGGGCCGCCCAGCTGTTAAGTTGGTCTTTCAAGGGGACCTTCAGGTATATGGATGGTTGCCAGATTTGGTTTGGTGACCGGGTCGTGATGCAAAGACACAGAAGCAGAATGTTCTGAGAGCAAATGCATAATTTATTTGTTAAAGATCCTGTCATTTATACCCCATTCTAGTAGGCGGTTGTTCTTTGGATTTACATAAGCATGACATCAGATTTTAATGGGAACACATCACTTAATTTAGGTACAAACGTTAATAGTCCGGAAACAATGGCCTTATTAGGAATTAGTAGAGGTCACCATGTTCTTATTCTTTTTATCGAAATTAACAGTTATTAGGGTTTTTATTGAAGGTAGCATTTTATTTACTTTTAATGATTAGTTGTTCCTTGTGGTATCATGTATTAGTTTTTATTGTTTTATTTGTCACACCAAGTTCATAGCAATCTGTGATTAAAGAGATTTCTAGGGTACAAGTACATCTTTAAACTTCATAAGGCAGGAAAGTTACTTAAGAGAATTAACTCCTTAGGTCGGACATTATGAATACATTTTTAATGTTCCATCCTTAACACAGACATACGTTGTAACCACACACGTACATATATTCATACATACTTCATACACGCACATATATACAGATACATATATACATTCAGGACAGTTCATATTCATGAAGATGATGTTTCATCCCTATAATATATATATAGCAGTATATAGACATTTTTAGTCATTTTTTAGTACAAACATGGCAGCCATGGAGGCCTTCATTAGGACTCCGGCTGCCACATGGCACACTAAATAGAAACCCTGTCGATGTACAACCATGTACTAATTATTAGATTCTGCAATCAGACATTTATGCAGCATCTAAATGGTTAAAAAACTGGGGAATCGTGCTGCCTCTGAATAGTGGTGGACCAAACCGCGGAGCTTGACAGTTCTATAGGATGTGATATAACGTCACAACCCCTTAAAAGCGGGCTGTTTGTACTAGCGAGCAGAGTCGAAAACTGAGAACATTGTAAGTTGGGGACTGCCTGTAGCCGTGAGGTGAATATTACCAGCATACTCTATGACATTTGGTTTATGGAAAAAAGAAATGAGATTTATAGTAGGCAAAAATACCAGTATATTTAAGTGCACCCTACCGCAATCCTGAGACACAGCAATCAGATACCATTCAGGAGCTCTTCTGAATCACCCCGTTACTGCCTGGGAAGATGAAAGGGATTCTGATCAGCAAAACTGTCACCAGCAGAGATAAAAGTTATAACCAGAACCCAGACTCATAGAGTGTGATGTCTCTTATCTGGAGAGTCTTTTATTTTTCTTGTATTCTTTATCTGATGCAGATCATGATGATTTTTTCAGCAATGGCATGTGTCTGCAAAATATGACACACAGACATCCTTGGACTCCATGATTTTTAGCTCCCAGCACATCCCCAAACTCTGATTCACAAACCCCCCTACACTAACAACTGGCTTTGTAGGGCAGAGCAATCTACAACCCAGACATTAGCAACCCAGCAGCATGACGTGACTTGATTTTGCCTAGATATAGAATGTATAATGAAAATATTTGCCAACTCTTCCATTTTCGTTTTGAAAACTCCCAGAAAATGGGAACATGACAGTGCAGGCTTTACTGTGGGGAGCTAAAATTATTGAAAAAACTGGGCAATTGTAAAAGTATGAAGTGAATTCTGCTGGACATGTTGCACCATATGGACTTGCAGAAAAATCAGTCACTGGCATAACACCCCCTTGTCCTTCTTATAACCTTCCCACTTCTACCAGATTCTATGACCTTTCTCCCAGCCCACCTATACTTCCTCTATCCCTCCACACCATATGCCCCCTCTACCTGGACAACTGGGAGGAGAGCATGAAAAGGCTGTAAGTGTGCAGGCTGCTCTTCTGCATGATGTAACATGAAGACAGAGCTTCACTGCAGCATGTGCTCCTGGCAGATTGTGAAAGATCGTGGGAGCAGCGAGCAGGACACAACCCTGCGCTCTTTCAGAGCCTCTACAGCCTGCAAGTGATGAGGAAATAAACACTGTATTTTTTTTATTTAATTATTTTATTATTTTCTCTTTTTTTAATTAGCTTTCCTCCCTCTCTGTGCTGGTCCTGAGGCCCATGCAAGTCCCCTGACTTCTCCTGGACCTGGGTAATGGCTGTCTGCGATCTCTCCACATGTGCTTCCTGCCCCAGTTCTCCGAGCCCCTCTTAGTGGTGTGTATGTTATACACAGAGTGGGCTGCTGCACTGTCTAATAAAACATGCCCGGCCTGGTGATGCATTGTTCCTCAGCGGCGGTGCAGTCTATGCATGATCATTGGAGCTGCATACCTTGCTGCTCCGTTCAATGCTCACAACGCTGTCCATGAGGACAGGGCTTTGGCTAGCACTGATAGCTTCCCTTCACCAGTAGCTAAGCTAGTGTGCGCAGCGCTCGTGACTCGCAGCACGGCCCCCTGGACAGGGCAGGCAGCTCTTAGAGAACTCTCTACCATTACAGTGAAGAAGGGGGCGGTACTGCCGGAACATGGCAGCGGGCCCCCCCTCTGCTTCACAATTGGCCAGGCCCGTAGGGGGAAGTACTAGTACGGGCTGTCATCCCCCTATTGGCGGCCCTGTGTTATGACCTGCAGAAGAACAGCCAGGGACTAGGGTAAGGTGGTGCCTGAGCCACGACCTGTGGTATTGGTCTACACAGCCCTTTTTGTTTATGTATGATCTGAGAACGAACAGCCAGGACCAGGTAACGGTGTGGTGCCTGAGCCGACTTGTGGTATTGGCTCTACAATGCCCTGTATGTATGACTGCAGAAGAACAGACCAGTGGTAAAGGTGGTACCTGAGCCAGACTTGAGGGTATTGGCTCTACACTGTATGTTGACCTGCCAGAAGAACAGCCAGACCAGGGTAAAGGTGGTGCCTGAGCCAGACGTGTCTGTATTGGCTCTACACTTGCCTGTATGTATGACCTGACAGGAAGATCAGCCACAGACCAGGGTAAGGTTGGTGCTGAGCCAAGGACTTGTGGTATTGGCTCTACAACTAGCCCTGCTATGTATGACTGCCAGAAGAACAGCCAGAAGGGTCAAAGGTGGTGCCTTAGAGCCAGACTTGTGGTATTGGCACTACACTGCGCCTGTATGTATGACTGCAGAAAGAACAGCCAGACCAGGTAAAGTTGGTGCCTGAGCCAGACTCTGTTGGTATTGGCTATACACTGCCCTGTATGTATGACCTGCCAGAAGATCAGCCAGACCAGGGTAATTTAAAAAAAAAAAGTTTTAATAAAAATTATAAAATGAAGTAAAAAAAAAAAAAAAAAAATAAAAAAACAAATAAAAAAGAAAAAAAAATAAAAAATATGTTTTTTTAAAAAAGGTGGTGCAACTGATCCACCGACTTGTGGTATTGGCTCTACTCTGCCTGTAAGTATGACCCTGCAGGAAAAGTACAGCCAGACCAGGGTAAAGGTGGTGCCTGAGCCAGACCTGTGGTATTGGCTCTACACTGTACCTGTATGTATGACCTGGCAGAAGAACAGCAGACCAGTGTAAAGGTGGTGCTGAGCCAGACTTGTGGTATTGGCACTACACTGCCCTGTATGTATGACATGCAGGAAGAACAGCTCAGTTGTAAAGGTTGGTACTGAGCTCCAGACTTGAGAGGTATTGGCCTCTACAATGGCTATGCTATGACCTGCAGAAAGAACAGCCAGACCAGGGTAAAGGTTGTGCCTGAGCCGACGTGTTCAGTATTGGGTACTCTACCTGCCCTGTATGTATGACCTGCAGATGAACAGGCAAGACCAGGGTAAAGGTTGAGTGCCTGAGCCAGACTTGTGGGTATTGGCTCTACACTGGCCCTGTATGTATGACCTGCAGAAGAACAGCCAGGACCAGGGTAAAGGTGGTTGCATGAGACAGACTTGTGGTATTGGCACTACACTGCGCCTGTATGTATGACCTGCAGTGAAACAGCCAGACAAGGGTTTATTAAAGTTGGTGCCTGAGCCAGACTTGTGGTATTGGCTGCTACACTGCCCAGTATGTATGACCTGCAGACAGAAGAGACAGCAGGACCAGGGTCTAAAGGTGGTGCTCGATCGACTTGTGGTATTGGCTCTACACTGCACTTGTATGTTGACATGCAGAACGAACAGCAGCCAGGGTAAAGGTGGTGCTGAGCCAGACTTTTGGTATTGGCTTACACTGCCGCCCTTTATTGTATGACCGCAGAAGAACAGGTTCATACATTTGGTGGCATTCTACACTGCCTTAAAGCGATTTAGAACATTGACTGTCGCACAGGATTCATAAATGCCACCCCTAGTGTCTACAGTGCAGTGAGGACATCATTTTTAATTGTCTTACAGTGAAGTTATATACAGCACAAATTTCACTGTAATCTACTGTACAGTTTAATAAAGGTATTCATGCTTTTTTGGTGGTATCAAAGGTGTGGGACACCCGGTGGAAAGTGTTTCAAAGTTTTGAAAACTTAAGTAAATTTGTAAATCTCTTCATATGCACAAAACTTAAATTGACTTTCAAAAATCAATGACAAAGTACAAATCTAAAAACTAAACATCCAAATGTCTGTTAGCGTTTGCAGGAGCTGTTTTCCGTTTTTTTGTGTGCTTTGCACTTGTATTGCTGGACAGGTGCACACTGCGTCATGTATGTGTGAATTTTGGGAGGTAATAACCTTTTTTTAAAAAAAAATAAAAATATAATAAAAAAAATTAAATAGGATTCAAAATTGCTGACAAAAAGTAGACATAAAATACATATTATAAAATCTAAGTATACACATAACATAATATCATTGAAAATAGTATAAAAATGACAAAAAATGTAGTTCAATTTTTGGTTTAATAAAATATTTCACACATCAATGTCTTTTTTACCACATAAATAAATATATTAAGTACAATATGTGACAAAAACAAACAAATGTTAAAATTACTTGGATATGCAAAACATTCAGCGTAGTGGTGGAGTATGGTTTCCAAAAGCTCACCTTTGCAATCTGTGGTCCTACAGCATTTTGCTGTAAAACTGCATGCTCTATTACCTGTGTGGTTTTTGGCCACTGTGTTAATATATTCTTTTGGAGTTTTTCTTGATAAAGTCACATCTTGTAGATTTTCAAAATATGGCTTGATCATTCGGATTTAGGGTGTTGGTCACTAAAGGGTTAATCAACTTCTGTTAACATAATTCTTTTATATTTGCTCAAGGAGTCTGTTGGTAGAATGAACTGAGATGCACAAACTACATCTACTGTTGGAATTAACAGTGCACAGGTCAGTGGGAGAGCCGGGGTGAGATGATTACAGATTCCTAAGCTCTCTCTGCTGGACAGCTTGTACATTCATGCAGGGGGAATGATGTAATATACTGCAAGGGTCAAGGAGAGGAACCAAATAAATTGGTTGGTGTGAGGGTTTTACTTGCCCATTCAGACCTCACTTAATGTATTGAATAAAGCAAAGGCTTTTGAGGAGCTCCTCAGCGCCCTCATTGGATGTAAGTTATCCTCAGTTCACATGTAGTCACAGGAGCATAGCAATGTGAAAGCGGATTTGAAAGCCAAACAGTTAATTTCAAATAACAGACAGCTGTTTTGGGGTCTTTGCCTCCGTCAGCAGTGCAGCGTAGAATTTACTGGTTGGTGGGGTTGAGATGAGAGGCAAGAGTGGCTTTGAAGGGGGAAAGTTCACACAGCCCTCCCCTTATATCTCCATTTTATGTTCAAAGCGTTTTCTTTGTTTTTGTTCAGTATGTCTCTGTGTTAGTGTTTGTCATGTTCACTTGTACACCATTCTGACGGTTTTCTTTTTAGATTTGTCATATTCTTGTCGTTCATAATCATAAGTGTAACATTGCTTTAAATTTGACATGTTCTATTGGTTTAAATTTTGTGTGTATCTTTGTTTAGCGTATTCTGTGTTCTAATGGCCTCATGTTCAGTTTGTATTTAAATTTATTGTTTGAAGTATCTCTTGGTTTAGTTTGCCACTGGCTTCTTTTGGTTTATGCTTGGCATATCCACTTGGTTTATGTTTAGTATGTTCTTTTGGTTTATATTTTGGCCTATCCTTTTGATTTAATTTTGACCATGTCCTATTTGGTTTATGTTTAGCATGAATTCTTGCGCTTATGTTTGGCATGTTCCTCTTGTTTTATCATTTGCATGTCACTATTAGTTTGGTCTTGGGCAATGTTCTCTTAGCTTACACTTGCAATGTTCTATGTGAATATTTTATCAAGATGGGTGTTTTTCCTTCTTTAATTAGTTGTGTTGCCCTTGTTTTTTAAGTTCTGTACACGTTCTTTTTTTAGGTTTGGTGTGGTTTCTTTATGTTCGGCATGGTCTCTTGTTTTAACATTTGCTGTCTCTATTGCTTTATTATGTTCACCTGTACCACTTATTTATGTACATGTGTCCCACATCTTGTACGTTCCATTAATCCCTTTCGGTCCACTCCGTGGTTGACTACTTTGCCGTGAGGGAAGGGCTTTGCATACTCTGATGAGGTTTGTAAATATACTAGGGGCAGAGGAGCCAGACTGAAGGCGGCAACATTTTATGATCTAGGCGCAAAGATGGTCAGTTCTAAATAGCTTAAAATAGTGTAATAATGCCCACCAGAATGTATGTACTGTTCTATGCGGAGTCATACATTGGCGCATTGTAGTTCCACTCCAACAATCAGACTCAGGTAGACCTGGCTGCTCCAGCAGTAATGTGCCCAGTTTTGTTGTCACGCCCGTATAAATGTGTCAGAATCATATGGTTGTGTTGCGACACTCCCCACATCTTAGGCACATTACAACAGTACTGATAGGCGCACACAAATGTGCTCTTAATTTTGGAGTGTTCCTGTACATACATCGAGAGGAGTGGAGAAATGGGATGGCCAACAGTTTTTGGCTGAAAGCACTCCAGACTATGAAGCCACCGCCCGTAATACATGTCTCCCGCATTAGCTCCGGGACGGAGGCTTAGTCACCTTGGATTGGCAACCAGCCTAAAGGAAAGAGAATCTGAAGACAAACCTGTACAAACTATCATTGTCCTAGCTAGATCATAATAGATGAAACCACTCGGGTGTTAAAAGGGTGATGAGTCGTACGTGCACACTGAGTTACACCTGAAAATCCCACTGTGCAAGCTGTTCTTAGGGCAAACCACTTGTTGCAACCAACCTCAAAGTCCTGTCAGTAATGGGAAAAAGAGCCAAAACTCCGGGGGAAGGTGCCTCTGGAAGTCGCCGTTTTCCAATCTGCATGAGGAGAGTACTGTGTTCGAAGTTATGTGTTGTTGACCCTAGATACGACAACATCAATCGGCAGCACCTTGAACAATCAATCAGCTCTCTCTTGGGCCAGCACGGCTTGTTCTACAGAGAAAGAGGACTAGAAAAGGTAGCCTAATGAAAGTACTCCGAATTCAGCCCAGACTTTACCTTGCAATTGCTGTGTCCAGATCTGCCCATCTATCAGCAAATAGTGAGCCTGCAGCAGACATGGACAGCTGTCTACCTAAATCTCTTTCTGCAAAGACAAGCCATGACCCCTTTTGGTTTATAGTCTGCATGTTGTCTTGGTTTATGTGTTACATGTACCTTTGATTTGCATACAGCGTCTTCTCTTAGTTTATGTCTGGTGGTATGCACCATCACACGTCCATTTATTGTTCTGTATGACCCTTGTTTGCCTTGTCTCCTTGCTTTCCATTTATCAGTCATTTTAGTTTATATTTATAATGACGTTTTTTTACATGTCGTGTTGCCATTTTACATTCTATGGGCGACTTGTATGAACGGGGCTGCACCAATTACCTGGTGTCTTTTCAGCCCAAATACTGGCACAGCCCTGTGCGCTCAATATATAAGCAGGCACACTCCATAATTAGGCATATTATAAAGCCCCCGTGGCACTGTGTAATGCGCCTGAGATCGGGAGGCTTTCTTTAGTGTCGCACTACAACCGTACAAATCTACACATTTATGTCTTTAGTACGGCAATTCCAGGCGCATTACTGCTGGAACAGGTAGAGCACTTTAAAAGTGGTTTACCTGAGCCAGAAGTGCCATTTAGTAGCAAGAAAGCGCTAAATCTATGACCTGTAGTAGAACAGGTTCATAAATTCAGGCACATTCTAGGCTACAAATGTGTGCAATAAAATTGGCGCCTGTGCACCAAAAATCATACACATCGCCCTTTGTGTTCTCTTGGTTTATGTTTGGTTTATGTTATAAGCTTCTACCTAGCTTATAATTATCATTTCCCTGTGGTTTTCATTCAGAAATTTCTCGTCAATGTTTTGCAAGTTCTTTTGATTTAAGTACTGCGTGTTCTCTTGGTTTACATTTGGTGAGTTGTTTTGGTTTTTGTTCAGTGTGTTATTTTAATTCATATTTAGGCCTACATGTATGAAACCTGTCTAAGTCTAACATTTTCTTTGTTGCCCATAGCAAACAATCAGAGCGCCCCTTCCTTTTTTTCAGAGCACTATATGAAATCAAAGGGGCGCTCTACTTGCTATGGGCAACAAAGAAAGTCTTAGACCTAGACAGTTTTCATACATAAGGCCATCAGTATCTCCTTTTGGTTTATGCTTGGTTTGTTTTCTTGAGTAAAGTTCGGTATGTTTAACATGAAGAGCTTTAACTATACTATGGTACCATGAGAAGATTGAATGTCTGATATGTGTGCAGTTTTTCTCAGGTTGTTTCATTTATATTAGGCATCCTCAAACTGCGGCCCCCCAGCTGTTGGGAAACTACAACTCCCATCATGCATTTAAATAATCTTTAACAGTGGGAATGATGGGAGTTGTAGTTTCCCAACAGCTGGAGGGCCGCAGTTTGAGGATGCCTAATATATATAAATGTTAATGGAAAAACTTTATTAAATAAATACTTATAAAAAAAGTTCGGTATGTTTTCTTGGATTACATTTGGCATGTTGTCCGGGTTAACATTTACAGTGTCCCGTTGATATACGCATTACATTCTTTTAGGTTACATTGTATGTGTTTCTTTGTTGTACATTTAGAATGTTTCCTTGATTTACATCCAGCTTGTCCATTCGGTTTATGTTTGGCATTTTGGCTTATGTGTGGTGTATTCTCCTGGCTTATGTTTGATGTATATCCTTAGGTTATGTTCACAATATTGTCCTGGTTTATGTACATCTTGGCCCCTTAGTTTACATTTGACATACTTCTTGGTTTATGTCATAGGGAAGAACTGTTTGGCATAGAGAGCCTCAAAAGCTTAGCAATGCTCCTTGTAAAAAGGATATCCGTGAAAGAATAGCAGAAAAAAATCGGTTTCTCTAGTTCCACATATTGGAGGTTGTTTCCCTGCAAGTCAACTGTCACCCATTAAGGAGCCTTGGAACATGACTAGAGATTTGGGCCAAGAGATTTAGGGAAGAATCACCCAACTGCAAATAGCTATTTTGGTATTCTTGAAGGCACAGAGAGAGGATTATCTGGCAGAATAGAGAGATATATTGGCTCACCCCAACAGGACCAGACTACTAGAAAGTGTTTACTGTACATGATTAACATAACTGTCTTTTGTACTGATCAGCATTTGTTGACCGCACTGTGATGAGGTCAGCCACACGGGGAAGGGTCAACTGTGGGATGTCAAAAACTACACTCTGACACCCTGTAAATAAGATCAGCCTGGCTTTTCCTATTCCCACTTTCCATCAAATAAGACTGTATCAAAATTGAAGGAATCCGCTTTGTAAAAGAAAATGCAGCCCTAAATTTTGGTCAAGAACTATTGACTACAGCTCCATTACCAGGTTAGTGTGTTGCGTCATCTAGGGCTCCAAAATGCACAGAGTAGACTGTTATGCACAAGGAGCACTACAAGGGTGCGAAAAGTGTCACAGATTTCCCCACCATGCAGCAGGCCCTTTTTATGTGTGAAAGAAGACAAATAAATTAAGTTCTCCAGGCAAGGCTGTATGATGCTTCTTCTGCTTATCTTTTTCACAGCTTCTTCTCTTAAAGCTGGCACATTCTCTGGTTTTATAGGGATGTCATCTAGCTGGTGGGGTAGTGCCAGCTGGAGGTAATGGAGCTTGTAGAAACCCAAGACAATTTACAGTATCTCACAAAAGTGAGTACACCCCTTACATTTTTGTAAATATTGAATTATATATTTTCATGGGGCAACAATGATATGACACTTTGTCACAATGTAAAGTAGTCAGTGTACAGTTTGCATAATAGTGTAAATTTGGTGTGCCCTCAAAATAACTCAACACACAGCCATCAATGTCTAAACCACTGGCAACAAAAGTGAGTACACCCTTAGTGAAAGTGGACAAATTGTACCCAAAGTGTCAATATTTTGTGTGGCCACCATTATTTTCCAGCACTGTCTTTACTCTCTTGGACATGGAGGTCACTAGAGCTTCACAGGTTGCAGCCACTGAAATCCTCTTCTACTCCTCTCTGACGACATCACGGAGCTGGTAGATGTTAGAGACCTTGCACTCCTCCATCTTCTGTTGGGAGTATGTTCCACAGATGCTCAATAGGGTTTAGGCCTAGAGACATTCTTAGCCAGTCCAGCACCTTTACCCTCATTTTCTTTAGCAAGACAGTGGTCATCTCGGAGTTGTGTTTGGGGTCGTTATCATGTTGGAATACTGCCCTGTGGCCCAAAAAGAAGGGATCATCCTCTGCTTCAGTTTGTCACAGTACATGTTGGCATTCATGGTTCCCTCAATGAACTGTAGCTCTCACTCATGCATTCATGCTGACCCAAACCATGACACTTACACTACCATGCTTGACTGTAGACAAGACATACTTCTCTTTGTACTTTTCACCTGGTTGCCGCCATACACATGCTTGACACCATCAGAACCAAATAAATCTATCTTGGTCTCATTAGATAACAGGACATGGTTCCAGCGATCCATGTCCTTATCTCTTTCCTTCAGCAACGTTTTTGGGCTTTCTTTTGGCATCATCTTTAGAAAGGCTTCCTCTGGGATATATTGCCCTAATATGCCTGCCTAACGGAGGGGACCTGTACATGCCTACCTGACGAAGGGGACCTGTACATGCCTACCTAACGGAGGGGGTCTGTACATGCTTACCTAACGGAGGGGACCTATAAAAGACCCTTCCTATCTGGGGGAGATTACAAGCTTCCTATCTGAGGACCTACATCAGCCAGAAATTGAGGATAAAAACATGCTGGTCTTTCAGCATGACAATGATGCCAAGCACACCGCAGGCAACAAAGAATGCTTCATAAAAAAGCATTTCAAGTTCTGGAGTGGCCTACCACCCTCTAGATCTCAACCCTAATAGAAAATTTTTGAGGAGTTGAAAGTCCATGTTGCCCACGACACCCCCAAAACATCACGCTCTAAAGATCGCGGAGAAATGGGCCAACATACAACAACATTGTGCCAACTTTATGAAGACTTACAGAAAACCTTTGACCTCTGTCATTGCCAACAAAAGATATATAACAAAGTAAATATTATGTAATATTATATATTACAAAGACCTTTTTTAATTTTCTCATTTTGTCTCTCATAGTTGAGATCTACCTATGATGTCAATTACAGGCCTCTCTCATCCTTTTAAGTGGGAGAACTTGCACAATTGGTGGCTGACTAAACACTTTTTTTCCCCACTGTATACACCTACCTGAGGTGACCTATATAGCTTCCTATCTGAGGGGACCTATAGGCTGCGTTCACACGGCACAGGACAAATACCGGCCGGCACAATTGTGCTCATTTTCGGACGATTTTTCAGGCGGTCTGAAAAACTGCAAACCAACTGAAAAACCGGCCGAAAACCCGTGCCGTGGGACATCCCCCTTATATTTACCTAACTGAGGGCATTTTATCCCCTAAGAAAGGGAGCTGCGGGAAAAGTGAGGATTCTAACTATTTTTGTGTAAATTCTGGAGAGACAAGTTGTGGCCGGGAGAAGTCATCATGACGGTCTGGGCTGAAAGGAAAAAAACAAAGGAAAGACGACCACTGCTTCATGCGCTGGTACCTGGTCCAGGCGCAGTCGGGTGACACTGTAGCTTTTGGGTGGCCCGGGAAAAACGTTGCTTACTAGCGCAAAGGCCTCCCTCTCCCAGAGGGGGTGGGGGGAACACACCCTTCACTGTTACAAGTAGTATGTGGGGGGCAATAGTTTGCTGCTTAACGTTTTACTTCCGTCGGGTTTCCTCCTCAAACTTCTTCCAACTTTTTACATTTACAGAAATTTTGCAAGTTTTTACCTACGGGGGCGACCTACCAAACCCGGGCACCTACTACGAAATTGGGGCCAGAGAAAAGGGTTTAATAGGGATCGCTTGAATGACAATCACCATCACAAGTCCCGTGTAAAAATTTACTAGCAATCCTTGACTCACAAAAAAAAAAAAATTAAAAACTACTTATTTTAAAAAGTACCCCAAAAAAAGATTCAGTTTGTTCTTTTGTAATCACCTCATTTTTCTATAAATTGATTTAAAAGTGGAAAATATAGCACCCAAAAATGAAAAATGATACAAATAAAAACCCTAACCCTAAACAACTTCCCTGACAAGCTGACAGAAAAAAGGGGTTATTGGTTTAAAAAAAACTAAAAAAAACACATTAAACACTCTTTAAATTGGATAAAGGGAAATTTCTACGACCCAAAAAAAAAATAATGGCACATTTAACATTAGTTTAACCTTAGATAGTTTTAAATTGACCCAAAAGTCTTACAAAGCACCACATTTACAAGTGTTGATAAATCTGGGGCAGGTTTGAACGTCATCTAACTTTGTACCACCTTTAAGTTGGCTCACTGACAAACTGCGACAAAATTCAGGTGCAATCTTGTCACATTTAAGCCACGCCCATTTCATGTAAACCACACCCTTTTGTCAAGGTCACGCCCCCTTTGTCAGATGAGGCGCAGAAGTTTTTTAAACGTCTAAAAACTAGTAAAGGGGGCAAACGCAGGGGAGACATTATTTTTGGTGCAAATTGTCCCAAAATTTCTAGCGCAACCCCTTTTATAAAGGGTTTCCTGGTCATTAAAATAAAATTATTAGGTTTCCACAAAAATAAACCTCAAAAACAACTTTTTCCCTGTTCACCTAATTTATTTTTATTTATTTTTTTAGGGGAGGGGAGGTGTAGGGGGGGGCAGACATTTTGGGCCCTTAGGGGGTCCTGAAATTCCCCGATGGGGGACCTCCCAAACAGAGGAAAAAAAAAACCCGTAAAGTTAATACAATGGTAGAACTGACAAAATAAACAAAAAAATGCGAACTAACACCCAAACCCATACTCGCACAGTGCCCCTATTCAACTATTTATAGCTCCTAGCAAGGAAGGTGTCAACTCACTTAGCTAAAAAAAAGGGATCCTAATCTTTGCTAAAAAAAAAATCATCCAAACAAACAAAACGACTACACATTTTTCGCTGGCCTAATAATCAGGAAAAGACGAAATGGAAGGAAATTTTCCTTCTTCATAACAAAACACAAACCTCCAAGGGGGTTAACATTTGACATATTGGGAGATTCCCCAAGGGTGTGCACCTAATGTAAACACTATTAACGTGATACTCTCTCATCTTTCCACTCTGTCCTCCTGATGATGATAATGATTGTCATCATCCTGTTCAGTTCACCCACTCAACATGATGAAGATTGTCATAAATCAGCAACAAAGATGGAGTCTTCTCCTGCAAGTTCTTTTTCAAATGTTTTATTAGTTAAAGGGCTGTTCCCGCCATAGACTTTGATGGCACAAATGAGGCAGTTTTCAAACGAGTATCTGAAGCTGATTTGGATGCTGAAAAAATAGCATCCAAATTAGGCTTGTGAACCCCACCCTTTAAAACTTTAATAAAAAGAGGGGCCCCAATGTTTTTACCAATACAACTGCACTCTAGCAGTCAAACAGGCAACAATTACTATTTGCCACCTATTTTCTATGGAGATACTAGAGTTTTTTTTAGGATTTATAAAGCAAAACTATAAAAGTTTAGACTTTAATCTATCGAGGCATAGTGCTTATAAAAATAGGGGAATTGTTATAAAAATAAAGGACAAACATAAAATGAAAAACTTCCCAAAAATTTAAAAAAAAAAAAAACAAAAAATCAATCTTTAAATATTCTTTGGGAAAGTTTCTTTTGTCTGCACCCAGAGACATGTACCTAGGTATGATGCTGCACTCCAGTTAGAGGCACATGTGCTTTGTGGAATGATAACCAATCCATATACATATGTAGAAAACCAAGGTAGTTTCAAAAAAATGCTGAAATCTCTATTTTCCATTTAAAGGTGGCTCAATATAGTGTAATATAATAAGTATCATAAAGAAATGTGTAATTCCAGATGAGAAGACGTTTTGGCTGTCATTGAGCCTTCTGCAATAAACATCTGGTGGAGGGCGCATAAGGGGTATGGACGCTGGAGAAGCAGCTCCAAGTAGGCAAATGAATGCACCCAGAGACATGGGCAGAAGATGTACACACATCCTATTGGATAAAGACCTCAACCTGTGTTACCATAGTGTGAATAGACTACGACTTACAGAAGGTTGCTTACTGGTGTAACCTCTTCCATATGTATATATAGATATATGTATATATGGAAGAGGTCACACCAGTAACTGAAACAGCAAAACAAGTAGCAATAATTAAAGGTATAAATGCTAGCTCCATGCATCACAGAAACCGTATAGTCATGGCCAGATAGCAGAAGGCACATACAGTACTTGTTTTTCCCTACACAAAGGTGGAATGTTTTTGCACCTAAGTAGGCCCCTCAGTCTATGGGGCCCATATCTGTTTCTATGGCTGTTATGGCTAGGTAATATGAGGCCCAGTACCACATGTAAGAAATGTAGCAGATGCAGCTCACTAGTGAACAATTGCTCACACACCCAACTACTAGAGGGCAACTGCAAAGTAAAAAACTGCACATTGGATAAGTACCAGCTCACATCACACTGACATTGAGGCTGTGGTTGAAATGTAATGATACACATGTTAGTGTAGGGACCAACTTGAAAAAGTCCTCTGTAAGGGGAGAATGGACTTATACTGTTTGATCAAGATGTGTACTAAGAACCTGTGGCAGTAGATCAATGTATAGCATGTAGATGTGTAGTCCATGTCTTTTCTCTTGATATTTGATTGGATTTGTTTCCTCCTCCCTACTTTCCAATAACTTTTAATTTTTTTCTATCAACACAGGCTTGTTTTTTGCCAGACACGATGTACTTTTTAATTGTGCCATTTGCCAAATAATGTACTGGGAAACAAAAATAAATTCTTTGTGGGGTGAAATGTTATGGATGTATGGAATCTGTATTCTGCAAATCATTACATTTCCGGTGATACCAATTTTTAAGAGTTTTAATTATGTGTTACTACTGTTAGAAAAAAAATATTTCTTTAATTTGCTCTGCATCCTTTTCTAAAACCAATAACTTTTTTTTTTATTTTTCCATCTACAGATGTGATTGGGGTCTTTTACTGTGGGCTGAAATGTAGTTTTCCAGTAGTACTTTTTTGGAATACATGTGACTTTTTGAACACTTTTTACTCAAATTTTGTAGAGTGACAAAGCAAGCAAATAGTTTTGACTTCTACAGATGCACTGAAAACAATTACCGTATGTCTTTTTGTTTTAGATTTTTATTTGTAAAATGGCAAAATTGGATTTCATTTTAACTCTTAATATTTTGTTATATTTTTAAAGCTTTGCTATTTTTTAGCTTGTTTGTCTCCATAGGTTACTTGACCTCTAGGGTGTGTTTGCTTGTAGACTATTCCACAATACAATAGTACTGCAGATTAGCTTTCTAATACGGCTAGTACTAAGGGCAACATCTATGCGTTCGCCTTCGACATTTTTTTCCGTATATTGCCGGTTCTGTAGATGTATGAGCAGATGTATGGCTAAACTTGGAGCAATGTGCGCCAGATAAAACATTTTAATGTGCCAAAGTTTGGTGAAAAACTGGCATATAAAGTTTGGCACATAACACTCTATGCAGCAATTTTGAATGTTATGTGCCAAAAATGTTTGCTGCATAGCACTTTCATTCCTCCTGCCGTATTATACACTCCTCTATATCTATTTAGAACTGGTGTTTAGGCGCCAACTTACAATTATGGCGCATGCAAATTCATAGATGCCGTCCAAAGATTTTATTCCTGGAGGTTCAATAACGCTGAAGTTTCAAATTCATCACAGGAAGCATGATGTTTTCTCCTTGGATTTTAAGATAATACTTGGATCTATTTTGCTCTCCACACACTGTGGGCTTCCAGTGCCAAAAGTAAGCACAGAGCCACCGCAATGCTTTACTGTTGGCATAATGTACTTTTTAGCATATACTTCATTTTGACTCCTCCAGACACTGATCCATAGACCCAAAAAGTTTAGTTTTTGTTTGACTTCACCATAGAAGAGAATATCAAAGCTTATGTGACTAATTTATATGGTTCTGATCATAGTGGACAAGACAATGATTTCTTCATTGCACCGGCGCGAAATAAGTCGTGAATAATTGACATGTCACTTCTCTCCCTACTCGCCGTATTGTGCGAGCGTGAGAGAGGAGCCTAATCCATAGTTCACTATAAGACTGTGGATTACCGTAATGATGGAACTATATTCGCCCTATTGCCAGTATGGCGCGAAATACAGGCCGAGATACGTCACAAAATAAGCCGTGTGAACATGGCCTTAATGTCACAGTCGACAAAGCTCTGGCCAGTCCTGGCAACCAGTTTAACCAGTTCCTGAACAAGCAGTTTACCAAGACTTCCTGACCAGGCACATTTTCCTTTTTTTAGTGAATGCAGGTTTGAAAGTTATAACGCTTTTTGACAACTTTATACTAAAATTTTTCGCCTATTTTCCGAGATATGTTAGGATTATTTTTATGTAATTTTTACATGTTGCTTTTTTATAATAGAAGGGAAAATGGGGAAAAAATAAAAAGTCGGTTTTTCACATTTTTTAATTAATTAATTTTTTTAACAGCAAAAGCGGCGCTAATATAAGTTTTGCTATTGTGTCACTTTTCCATCACAGACATTTTATAGGTGATATAAGTTTAAGATTGTTACAGAAGCAAAAGTTCTGTTGAGCTGCTGTTTTTTCTAATAATATTTTATTGTGTGTTTTTTAATCATTATTTTACATATTGTGTGTTTTTAACTCACTTTTTCTGATTTCCCATGTAACTATGGCTGAAATAACAATTCTACAAATAATGATTACTAAGAAGAAAAGAATATGTGTCAGTATCTTGTTGTAATTGTTAAAAAAAAGTGATAGATTCCCTTTAAACTACTTTGTGGTTGTCTGTTATTGAAGGGGAATCACTAGAACACTACCTTTCAGGCATTCTTCTTGCATACTATAGACTACAATGTAAATGTCACACTTAGGTAGGTTACAAGTTAGGCAGAATCACAAAAAGTTCAGTTTTTATAGTGTCTCAGATTGAGGGAGGATATGATTTTAGAAGCAACAGCCAGGCAAGCACCAGTGTTTTGTAGTAGTGAAGATGTGATATCATCTAATTATATATTTCAATGTAAGCAGCATAGAGATAGTAATAAAAGAAAAGGGGGGG
>JAODAL010024512.1:0-60442 GCA_025379985.1 Phyllomedusa bahiana | reverse complement strand
TTTCAATTGGTGGCCCCTGTATGGGGTGTTTACCTAACATGATATAAAAGGAAGTGAGCTTAGACCACATGTGATCGGACCTCTAAGCCTTGATAAAGCCAGGTTAGCTGGCGAAACATGTCGGCGAGGTCAGGCATGACGTTTTAAATTGTGATCTCTCACCTCTGTCTACAATTTGTCACCTGCTGCAGACGGTGTCACAAGGGGGCCTTATTTGTTCTGTGTCTATGAGATTAGGGGACGACTGCCCAAGTAGTTGGCTTGGGATCCCTTACTGAAGCTAGTACTTTGCTATAGATATAAGGCTCTCCTGTTAATAGGTGGGGTTCCACCAGACTTGATGATAGAAAGGGAGTTATTCCCTCTTTCAGAAGCAAGGGTTAAATGATGAGGATAGAGATCAGGTTTTTTACATAGTGTGTATAGAGGTTAAGAGTTAGATATAATAAAAGTTACGTTTTAGTGTTTAATAGATAGAGAACTGATAGAGTTTAAGTTTGCCTATGGCAAAATAGTAAATATAGACATCCAGCTTCAGACTCACCTTTCCTGTACAGACTGTGGACGGGTCTTCAGTAGTGATTGGCATGTCAGCTCTGCTATTCGTAGCTGAACATGTTACAGTGACATGACTTCTGGAATTTTATAAACTATAGTGCACAAGGCTCAAGGGCTTAAAAGAATTAAAATTTGCCATTAAGTTAAAGGGGTTGTCTCATCTTACTGTTTCATAGAGTCAGCAGCAGCTTTCATTCATGCATCCTGTCACTTCCTGGTCAAGCTGTCTGTAATTAGTATATGAGCTCTGTGTATTCAGACTTCTGCTAATTAGTATAGATTAGATAAACAATCTTCTGCTACCAGGTCCAGAGAATCTTCAGAGCTAAAGTAAACAGTAGTAATTAGTGTCTTTTGTCTGAAAGATCAGATAACACACAAGCACTCAGGCTGCTGGCAGTTCTGTGCCTAGACCTGTGATGGTGTCACTCCCGGCTATCATATAAGACAAACAGCAGGGGAAAACAAGCAAACAGGTCAGTAACTAGAGAAACCTGAAAGCCGTCAGAAGGTGATAAAATCATTTGTAGCTCCTCAACAAAACAAAAAAATGAACAAAGCAATATATTTGGAAAATGTCTTCATTTAGGGCGACATGTCCCATTAGGGCTGCACCATTTTTTTGATGTATTTTGCACCAAATAACTGCAGACGCCGTATTCTCTATATAAATGAACTGTCGTACAGCAAAACTAGGTGTTTTTTATGCCAGGCATGACACTTTCGAATGTGCCTAAAGTAGACGCATCAAATATGCTAGCAATGATATGCTATGCATCTTCTTTTTGGTATATGCCTAAATTAGGCACCTTGAATATGCTATACAAGGCATACCACACGTCAGATTTTTGACAGATTTATTTATTCAGGCACATTATACAGTCATTTAATGCGTCTTAAAACTGGAAGCGCTTATTTTCCCCTAGTGTTCCCTACATGTTCAAAGCTAATCTTTGTAGTGAGACAACCCCTTTAAATAAGCAAGCTCCTGTGAAAATGTTAACACTTAACAGGGATTGACTCATTATGGTCAGATAGGGCTGCTTAATGCAATCATAGAAGTGGTCAGAAACCTAGAAAAACTTTTGTAAGAAAGCAGTAGATAGATCATAAACCTAGAAAAACTTTTGTATGCAAGAAGTAGGTAAGATCTCCTATATCTCCTAAACAAAGCAAAATCAGAAAATCAATGTATTTGGTAGTAGACTTTAGTAATCTTTGCCTATATGTTTAAAGCAAATCAATGAGGTAAGAAAATCCCCTTAAAGGGGTTTTATCGTTTGAAGTGTTCGTGCTCTTCAGCTAATTCTATGAGATTGAATTTGAAATCCAGGGGCGAGTCTCTTCTCTCACCAGGCGTGTCTCTCCTGCCAGGAGGTGTGTCTCTCCTCTCAGCAGGCGTGTCTCTCCTTTCAGCAGACATGTCTCTCTTCACTGAAGAGCTGTGACATCATCATTCTGTGTGAAGCAGGGGAAGAGGAAGGTTGTCTGGAGAGCATGCAGCCTCCTGTAGTGTTCTCATGTGTCTGCAGAGCCATCAGCTTCAGGCTGGCTCCACAAGCTCCTTGCTGTACTATAACAAGTTATACACACAGCCTGAACTGATGAAACACATGTGAGGAATGTACACTGCCCTCCCCTCTCCTCCCCATCTGTTATCAGGCAGGAGACTGTGTGACTGTGTTATATGAGGGAAGTTAAACAGTCAGTAATTAGCCAGATTGTTCACCTTAGAGCTGGGAGATGAGTGTAGAGCCAGCAGCCCTCTCACATAGCTGGTTTCACTTTCAGTTTTAACAGCTCAGAGGGGAGTAAACACAGAGTGTGCAGGCATCCAATCACAGCGTAGGTGGCATGTCCGGGGCATTTCCTGTCTGGGGGCGTATCTCAACAGGCGGAATGAAATGTCAGTCAGCCAATCACAGTGCAGGGGGCGTTTCCAGGGGCGGAATCCAACTGGGGGCATGTTCCAACTAACCAATCACAGAAAAGGGGGTGTGTCCCAACTAGCAGCAGCAAAAATAGAAAAGAGATGCACAGAAAAGCTCATATCTACTATACCAAGTGACTTAGGTAATGCAACCCAATTACAAAAGTGCTTATTATTACTGTCCCCATAATCTGAGACATTAATAGGGATAAATTAAAGGGGGCTTGGCAATGTAATGCACCCCTGTGGTGCTATGGTTTATACTGTATATCAAAAAAAGATCTTTTTGTACAGCTGTATGATTATCATTGAACTCTATAGGGCCTATATTGAACCCCCACCTTCTTTTAATTGCAATTGAGTTATGGCATGCCCCATCTCGCGATTTATAAGAAAATATAGCAGGTGAGGTCAGCTCACCAGAGCCAGGGTAATTCTGCAAGCAATCCACGTAGTGGGTGCGGTGCACAAGAATGATCAGCTATCTCCAGCCAATCTGCAGCAGTGCAATTGTAAAAAAAGAAGTCCGGCAACAGCGCACACAGTCCAAGGGCAGGAATATAGCTATAAAAACATTTTTTATTTAAATCTTTTTAAAAAAATGGCAATAGCACATGCTTCATAGTAGCAAAAAAATCGCACCATCTCATGACTTAGATACAAAGCTGCTACTGCCCTTACTACAATGCCTATTCATAAAATATGTGCAGTCATATAAAAAATAAAATAAATGAATGAGTAAAAGAAGACCACAACTCCTGACTGTTCTGTATTAGCCAGTATACTTGTATTTGCAGAGATCAGTTTGAATTCATGATGCATTAAGACAGCAAGGAGTTTGATGTGAGCATAGACACACTCATGAGACAGAGCTCCCCTAAGATATGACAATGAAGAGACCTAGCATGACAACGTGTTATGCTGTACTGTATGAACCTGCCAGAATGAGGCCAATCTATGATAAATCAGTGTCTCAGCAACAATCAGGACTACAGAATACACAAAGCACATGCATTCAATCTGCTTTTCTGTGTACACCTGGCTCGTGATTTCAGTATGTGGCCTGTTTTGTTATAGAAAGTACTATATGTCTTTAAGACTGGATGCTGAAGAGGCTATTGTTAGAAGCTCATTATATAATTGCATAGCTATGCTTTGTGAGCAAAAACAAAGCCAATGTAGATGAAGCTTCTACAATAATATAGTTAGATGAAGGCAAACAGCATTATTTTGTAAATTGATTAAATCAATGGAAACATGTATTGACTGGTGCATGACATGAAGAAGCTTTTAGATGTAATTAGGGTGTTCTGGAAAGCCATGAAAACGGTTATAATTACAGAATACCTCCATGGCAGGGTTTCACCAGTACACTACTGGTTAAATAGTAGATCATTATCCTGTTTGAATTATGAAATGTTCCAGTACATCCTTCTTGATTATGTAAAACAGCCCCCTTCTGTCAAGCAAACCTCCTCCCATTCCCATCTTATGTGAGCATGGTAGATAGAAACAGGCTCAGCCTGGCCAACATGGAAGCAGGGGAAATGCACGGCAGGCCTGGGGCTGCTCTTCAGGGGGAAAGGCAGAGAAAGAAGCAGAGTACAAGAGGCATATGCAGTGTGTGCAGTAATGTGCAGTGACTGTATGGTGGGCCCCAAAGTCCACTCCACTGGTGGGTCCCAAGAAACAACCTTACTGGTGGGCCCCAATAATCATCTTCACTGGTGGTCTCCAGTAATCATCTCCACTAGTGGGTTCCAATAATCATCTCCCCAGTGGGCCCAAGGCAGTAATTGTACACTGTACTGTAATACATTAGTATTGCAGTGTAGTCTACAACCTAATATGCCCCCTTAGTGCTTAAATGGGGTTTTCTCATCATGCAGTTTCACAGAGCCACAGCCAGATTTAGAATCACACATTCTGTTCAGGGTGTGGCTGGTACGAAGCATTGATTGATACATCAGCTCTGCTGTCCCTAGCTATTTTGTCACAAGTTATAAAGCTCTTGCACTCATGTCACTGTATTACACAGGCTGCAAAGCTTTAAAGAGTGTTTACGTAGCTAAATGAGACACTTTTAAAGTCTGTTGCTAGAGATAGGACTCTGCAGGAGGTGACTGAATGAGCAATGAGAAATAAGAGCATGGAGAGGTGGGGAGAGATGGTCGTAGCCAGAGAAACTTGTGTGCTCTAAGAGGAGGTAAACTCTTCTTTATCTCTTGATGAAAGAAAAATTAGCAAAGTATTTGGAATAATGCTTCAATTATTTGGCCCTACATGTTAAAAGCTAACCATTGTAGTGCGAAAACCCCTTTAAAGGGGTTTTGCCACGATCTCATTTCATACCTCCTGCATCCAGCTCTTCAGCTCTGTGTGCTCAGAAGGAGGCGTGTGTGATTTGGTTGAATTGCATATCATGTGACCCAGCAGGATGACATCACCATGCCTTTCCTCTCTCTGATCAAATAAAGGTCTGTTTATATAAAGCATTGTGAGTAGCTGAGAGGTAATGTTTTTGCTTCACAGCACAAGGGTCCTAGGTTCAAATCCCTGCAAGAACCAAACCTGTGTTGCTTTTTTCTTTTTATCAATGCACAAACCTGATTGAGGTTTCTTTCTTATTTATCTGCACTGTTTGACTAATTACTGAGGAGGACAGAGGACAGGAGTGACAGCACCTGGGGTTTGAACACTCAGTAGCTGCATGAGAGGAGAGGTGATGTCTGAGCATGTGCGACCAGGACTGAGGAGCTCTCTGCCCTGGTCGTATCCCCTGGAGATGAGCTGTAAACAATGGATCACTTAAGGAGCAGCTAAAGGAAAAACAGTGCAGAATTGTTTATAATAACGAATGATGAAAATGTTTGTTATTTCATTTGCAAGCTTCCCACGTCAATTTTACTTCGTGGCAAAACCCCTTAAAGTACCCTTTAGCTATACAGTTAAAGGGGTTTTGCCACAAAGTAAAATTGACGTGGGAGGCTTGCAAATCAAATAATAAACATTTTCACCATTCAAAAAGTTAAAAACTCTGGACTGTTTTTGTTTTAGCTGCTTTTTTAGCTGATTTTGTTTTAGTGATCCATAGTGTACAGCTCGTCTCCAGTGGATATGACCAGTGATGAGAGCTCTTCAGTCCTGGCCGCACATGCTGGGACGTCACCTCTCCTCTAGAGTGTTCAAACCCCAGGTGCTGTCACTCTACTCCTGTCCTCTGTTCTCCTTAGTACTTAGTCAAACAGTACAAATAAATAAAAAAAGAAACCTCAATGAGGTCTGTGCATTGATAAAAAGGAAAAAAATCTACAAGTTTGGTTCCTGCAGAGATTTGAACCTGGGACCCTTGTGCTGTGAAGCAAAAATGTTACTCTGAGCTACATTAAAAAAAAACACCAACAACAACCTTATAGAAAAATAGAATAAATCTTTATTGCACCAATAATACAAAACAATAAAACAATGAAAAAAAAAAATGAAAAATACACAACCACCCAACAGAAAAAAGGCTAACACCCTCCAACAACTATGGGTACATAGACTGAAGAAATATATCTAGGCTAAGAAGTACAGACATATTATAAATGCTAATGCAATATAAAACATACCGTATATACTCGAGTATAAGCCGACCCGAGTATAAGCCGAGGCACCTACTTTTGCCACAAAAACCGGGAAAGCTTATTGACTCGAGTATAAGCCTAGGGTGAAAAAATGCAGCGGCTACTGGTGAATTTTAAAAATAAAAATAGATACCAATAAAATTACATAGGCAGTTTAATGTCCCCCATAGGCAGATATAGGCTGGTATAAGCAGTTTAATGTCTCCCATAGGCAGATATAGGCAGCTATATGTCCCACATAGGCAGGTTATTGGCTGGTATAGGTCATTATAGGCAGGTATAGGTCCCCCTAGGCAGGTTATAGGCAGTTTTAGGTCACCCTAGGCAGGTATAGGTCCCCCTAGGCAGGCTATAGGCATGGTATAGGTCACCCTAGGCAGGCTATAGGCATGGTATAGATCGTTATAGGCAGGCATAGGCCCCCTAGGCAGGCTATAGGCAGTTATAGGTCCTCTAGGTATGCTATAGGCAGGGTATAGGCAGTATAGGTCATATAGGTAGGCTATAGGCAGGTATAGGCAGTTAGGTCCTATAGGTAGGCTGTAGGCAGGGTATAGGCAGTTATAGGTCCTATAGGTAGGCTGTAGGCAGGGTATAGGCAGGTATAGGTCCTATAGGTAGGCTGTAGGCAGGGTATAGGCAGGTTTAGTTTCGCTGTAGTCTGGGTATAGGCAAGGATAGGTCCTCTATGCAGGAATAGGTAGGCTGTAGGCAGGGTATAGGCAGGTATAGGTCCTCTAGGCAGGTATAGGCAGGCATAGACAGGGTTTTAAAACAAAAAAAACACTTACCTGGCTCCCCGTTGCTCCGTCTCCCTCGCCGCTCCGCCTCCTCGCTGTCCGGCCTCCCGCGCTGTCTTCCCGGCACAGGCGGGTGATGTCATCAGGCCACGCACGCAGCGTGATGACACACGCCGCCTGTGCCGGAACCCCCCGGGCGCTCCGCGGGTCCGCCCGGAGTCCACTGCGGCGAGGGAGTGCTCGCTCTCTGCTCTGCAGTGCTATCTCCTCACCTGTGTGCTCTCCGGAGGAGTCGCACACAGGGGAAGAGATCGCTGACAGTGCACGGGCCATCGCAGCGCCCAGAGGCTGTCAGCTGTACTCGGCCTTCAGCTATATGCGCTCCATGAGGAGCCGCATATAACTGAAGCGTCCCTGTCGGCACACGGGCCATCGCAGCGCTCGAGCGCCGACAGTGACTCGAGTATAAACCGAGGGGGGATTTTTCTGCACATTTTTTGTGCTGAAAAACTCGGCTTATACTCGAGTATATACGGTACTTAGCCAACCAGTCACCCAAGTATGGAGAGGAGCCAACCCCTGAGCTACATTGTAGCTACTCACAGCTCTACACATAGACTATTCTTTGACTAGAGAGAGGAAAGGCCTAGTGATGTCATCCTGCTGGGTCACATGATATGCAATTCAAACACATCACACACGCCTCCTTCTGAGCACACAGAGCTGAAGAGCTGGATGCAGGAGGTATGAAGTGAGATCATGGCAAAACCCCTGTAAGTAAAGGGAATGTAATGCAAGTTTTGAAAGTATAAAAAATCATGTTATTAAAAATGTAAAACTATTTTTATCATGTAAATAAAATGTAAAAAATGAAACGTAATTGGTATTATTAGAGCCATAAAAGTAATATCTATTAAAATATAATGTAAAGTAATGAAAAAGTCTTATGTATTACAAAATAATACAAACAATTATTACTTTCTTATTATATACTTACAGAGCTCAGTTTTTGTTGGTTCAGAGTCCACATCCATTGCTTTGACTCTACCCTATCTAATCTCCTGTCTCTTTGCTTTGCTTTCTTCATACTTAGTTCTGATGTGTGTGATTATAGTCTGTATTCAGCTACTACACATGGCTGGGACGATGGATAGGCAAAAGTAGGCGACCGCCTAGGGCGCCACTTTATGCCAGGCAGAAAAGGGGGCACAAGGAGGTATGGAGAGTGCTGAAATTACCATTTGGGGGGCACTTTATGCCTTGTTTGCCTATGGCTCCAGAATACTTTGTCCTAGCCCTGCTACTACATGTAATGCTATATGGCCAATAAATATTAAAGTAGGTTCACCTGCTACAGGGAGCAATGACTATGTTCTACTATAGTAGCCACATTGTGGGGAATAGTGTGACCACCTCCAGGAGACCAAATTTTGTTACTGATAAAAGCAATGTTTTGACGCAAATTCCCCGAGCTTGGAACTCTTGTTTTTTGATGTTGTGTATCTGGAGTGCATGTGATTTTGATAATTCAGAAATGTCAATCAAGCGTCAAGTATAAACTAAATATTGGATTAAGTGCCAATGAATTGCTTTAGTGGACTTGTTACTGTCAACTGGGACCTACTAATGTGAGGAAAAGGAGCAGGGATATAATATTAATACAAAGTAAAAAGGATTACCAAACCTGCAAATCAGCTCCACAGGCAGTATCAGATGATGTCTTGGACTAGACGCAGGACCAAGAAACAAGTACACAACAATGTCTAAATCTAAAATTTGCATGTCTGAAGAGAGTAGTTATTCTTCATGTAAATTATCTGTAACAGGGTCACATGGAAGGAGAAGTCTGGGGTCTAGCAACCCATCCACAGCTACCTATAAGCGCCACAGTGAGTGATGACAAAACACTCCGGATCTGGGAACTCTCCTCTCAACACCGCATGCTGGCTGTGCGGAAGCTGAAAAAGGGTGAGTATACTAGTTACGCCGACCATTTATTGCATGATATAGTTTGTCAATGCAGTCCATTTGGATACAGAATTGTACATTAGACACTTTGAATTATGCTACTGAAAAAAACTAATTTCCCCTAATTCCCGGATGTCCTAACAGAGTTAAAGGGGTTGTCTCACTACAAGGATTGCTTTTTATGTTAAAGATCTAGCAAAAACAAGTCACTTTGCACTATATCTCCATTAACAGTGTCCTCCCTATTCTGAGATATCCCCTCTTGTATGGGCTGCAGCAGCTCCTCAGGTCACTATAGCTACAGACCTGTTTGATCTCTCCTGATAGGCTGCCAGCACTGGTTTCTATAGCTACAGACCTGACTTCTACTGCAGCCTAGTGTAAGCCAGTAAACACGAACCTGAATTCAAAGTGAAACCAAGAAAACAGGACTGAGTTAAGATGAATCAATGTGGTGAGACAACCCCTTTAATGCACTGGTAAACTAGATTTCTAGAAATTTAGTAGTGCAAACATTAGAATTAACTCACTTTTTTCCTTGCCAAACTCTTCCTAGACTAAGCTTCAGTGGGCCCTTAAAGAGGCTTTCTGTTTAACAGAGCAACAGGCAGATTCAGACTGGTTAGGCTCTGGGTGGTTCTATAAAAATAATTAGCATTCCCAGATCTTCTTATTGCAGTGACATGACTACAGGAGATTTATTATATAGTGCACAAGGTTACAGAACTCAAAGGGGTAAAACTCAAAGTGCTTGTCAGGTAAACAATCTCCTTTTTTTGTTAGACATAACACACTCTGTTCTCACGCTTCCATCCATCTTGATGTCACTTCCTGCTCTCAGGTAAGACAATGAGCAGAGAGAGGAGGGGAAAGTACAGTAGGACAGTAACCAGAGAAACGTATGTGCACTCAGAGCAGATAAAATCTCTCTTATCTCCCGCCCAGGGCAATATCAAAAGAGCAATGTATGTGGTAAAAGTCTTGATTTACTGTTTCCTACATGTTGAAAGCTAATTTTTGTAGCGAGATACTCCATTAAAGTTCAAAATTCACCAACTAAGTTTTCACTACTTATGCTGATTCTGAACTAAAGCCTTTATTAGGCTATGTTTACATCATGTTTGTGATGTATGTTTAGCGTCAACACCTTGAAAGTTCATTAATGTACACTCAAAACATGTCTATAGGTTTACATAGCACAATAGTGTTTCTACTTGGTTAGCATATATCTCTATATACCACAATTTAAAAAAAAAAAAAAAAAAAGCAAAGAGACTTTGCTATTCCATAAAACGGCATTCAGTAAAATTCCATACATTAAACGTATCTTTTTTTTTACAATGTGAGCCTATAGGTTACAGATGCCACTGCTTGGCATCCATCAGAGTCATCCCTTTAACATATATATCCTGTCATGATGTAACAAGCCAACATGTAGGAGATTAGACTCAGACAGAGTCCAGCATCTTGCTTTCTGTTACCCGTTAGGCTATGTTCACACGGTTATTGCAGGGGTAATACGCCGAATTACGCGTGTGAGGGGCGGGGGAGGGGAGTGATGCGAGGGGCCGTAATCCATAGTTTCTTGAGACGTGGTTACCTAAGAATGGCCTTTGCCCGTAATTGCGCACTTCGGGTAATTACGGACCGAAATACGGCCCATTTTAGCCGTGTGAACAGCCTTTAAAGGGGTTTTCTCATCAGGCTGTTTCACAGAGCCTAGTCTTCACAGCAAGTTTCAGGCGGTTGGAAACTCTACAGCAATGACCTACGTTTCAGCTCTTTTATTCTTAGCTGATCCTCATAAAAGGACATTGATAATAGAGGGGTTTTAACAGCAGGGCATGAGGCTAAAGAGCTCTATATGGTTGAAGTTTGTCATTAAGCAAGAAAGATAAAAACGCTCCTGTGCTGCTGATGAAACACAGCAGAGTGTGATGTTAACCTCCCCGTCAGGGTTGCCAGAGCAGAGAGAGGGGGGTTGCAGTCCAGTAAACAAACAGGAAGTGCCCTAACTTTGAAATGAAGCTAAATCAAAACGGCAATGTATTTGGTAATAGTCTCTTATTTGACTTTCCTACATGTTTAAAACTAATGAATTTATAGTACGATCCCTTTAAAACATAAAACAGCACAAAACCATCAATATACGTAGCGTAGTTGTTAGCCATAGGCTTGTTCAGCAATAGCTTTTTCTCTCTTATAAAGATACAGACTTTTTCTACCCAGCAACAAAGCATTGGGCTTGTTACCCCTTTACACATTAGACTTTGGGCACATAAGATGAGCTATTGTGTATGGTCACCTTTTGCTTCAATAATGGAGGCGTTTTATATGAAACAAAAACTTCACTTCCCCAGGATAAACATGGGTAAAATAACTAAAAGCAGCAAATAACGACATTTCTGATTATCAGTCAAATATAAAGGTATCATTGAGTGTTTTTAATTTGTACACGCAGAACACACAATTTACCCGCTTGTGTTTCAGGTGGACGATGCTGTGCCTTCTCTCCAGATGGGAAAGCCTTAGCTGTAGGCCTGAACGATGGCAGCTTCATAGTGGTAAATGCCGACACTCTTGAAGACATGGTTTCTTTTCACCATAGGAAGGAAATGATATCTGATATAAAATTTTCACCAGGTATAAATCCATCTTGTGCTCTGGGTGTTTGTTGTCTTTGCTTGGATATTTGGATATTTTCTTTTGGTTTTGCACATTTACTATGTTTTGCTATTACCTTTTCTACTATAAATGCAGCCACTATATCGTTTTAAGCTTTCTGCTTTTGAACACTTGACCACTTTATGTGGCGATGGTACTTATTCACTAAAATGCCTTTTTATTTGAAGTAACATTATAAAATGAGTTCTAAAAGTAAATTATCAAAAAAAAAATAAAAACAGAATAAAACTTGTCCTCTCAAGCAAGGAGTATAGGTAATTTCTAAAATGTTGTTTCCCCTTACTGACCCAGAAATATTTAGCATATAAAGCAGGAATCAGTCTGCCCTAAAAGGAAATATTTTGCTCTTGATCCCAAGTGGCGGTCAGAATGGATATTATGGGTGACATATATGTATTATTGCGTGCATTAGTAGTGTAGAATGCGCCTGAATCTATTAACCTGTTCTACTGCGGGTCATAGATTAGGCACTTTCTAGCTCCAAAACAACAATTCTGGCTCAGGTAAACCACTTTTAAATTGATCTACCTTTTCCAGCAGTAATGCGCTTGGTTTTGCCATACTAAAATCATAAATGTGTAGAATACTACGGTTGTAGTGTGACATGCCTCCAGAACGTCCACAAAGTATTCGGTGGTATTGTTAATTTTAAGGTTGGTAGGTAGCCTGCTCACGGGAGTTCCCCATTCTCCCCTTTATATCATGAACATATTCTAGCTGCAGGTAACCAATAATTAAAAGCATACATTTATTAGTTATGTTTCTTTAAAACACATATACATTTTCCGTGCACAACAAGTGCTACTTGCATGTATCCATAAGTGGTCGTCCACAACCAGCAGAGCGTCCGTAGTACAAGGCAATAGGCTCCAAAGATCTCCAGCGTTCAGGAGTTGAGTAGTGGCCTCCAGAACGTCCTCGCATCTTACGCGCATTACAAATTCCTGGAGCGCTTTATAATGCGCCTAATTTTTGAGTATGCATTATAAAGGGCTGAGCCACTTTTTGGGCTGAAAGGGCGCCAGATTACTGCCATATCCCCATACACACATTTCGCCCTATGTCTACATAAGTGTTGATATTATTTTGTTGCAAATAATTGTCTATGCCTTTTTTGAAGCCCTTATGGCTTGTTCAAACGGACCCCAAGACGGATCCGAAAAACGCTTGTAACACAGAGTTTTGGTTCCGTATTAACATACGCTTTTGAAATGCTTCTCTGGGACCGACAGGACGGAACCAGAGACGCATCTAACAATTAGCAGTGTGTTTAACACTGCCGGTAACAAGGAACATGCAGCGGCGTTCACACGAGAGATCGCCGCTGCGTGTTTGCCCTGCGCCTGCATTCTTTGTCAGGTCCGTTAAGCGGACCTGACAGCGCAGGACAAAACGATAGCACGCATCTCTCGTGTGAACGGGTCCGTAAAGCGGACCTGACAGGCGCAGGACAAACACGTAGCAGCGATCTCTCGTGTGAACGCCGCTGCATGTTCCTCCTTGCCGGCAGTGTTAAACACACTGCTAATTGTTAGATGCGTCTCTTGGTCCATCCTATCGGTCCCCGAGACGCATCTAAAAAGCCCCTTTCATTTTTCCAGAGCGCTATATGAAATGAGAGGGGCGCTTTAATTGGCTGCTATGGGCAACAAAGTGAATTTTAGACCTAGACAGTTTTCATACATGTGGCCCTTAGTTCTTTTAACCTATCCTTATAAATAAGAAGTTCCACGGCCATTATCAGTTTAGTTGCTCATCTTTACACCTTCTCCAGCTCCAGACCATCCTTTCTAATCCTTCTGGCCTGAGGGACAACTGATTGATGCTTAATGCTCTTATGTAGTCTACTATCTACAGGCACAGCCAGATCCTTGGTAAGAAGTGATTCTCCGAGTTTCTCACCCCATAGAACGTATGGTGCACACAGAATGTTAGTATCCAGATGAATAACTTTACTTTCATGCACATTGAACCTAATTTGCCAAGTGGATGCCCAAACACTAAGGGGGACATATATGAGAGCTGTCTAGACTTTCTTTGTTGCCTATAGCAACCGATCAGAACGCCCCTTTCATTTTTTCAGAGCACCATATGAAATAAAAGGGGAGCTCTGATTGGTTGCTATGAGCAACAAAGAAAATTTAAGACCTAAACAATTTTCATATATGTGGCCCTAAGTTTGTTGTAATCTGTTTTTAATTTATGAACATCTTCAATTGACTGTACAGTACTACACAGGTTTATATGGTATTAATCTCTGTATCATTAAAGAATTTAATAAAAAGAAATGGTTTAATAAAAGTGGACCCAGAACTGAACCTTGGGTTACAATACATACAACTTGGGACAATTCGGAGTAGGAAACATTTGCTACCATTCTCTGGCTACAATTGGTTACAAACTATTGTTTCTAAACCTGTAGACCTTCATTTACCCAGTAGGTGTATATAAGGGACAGTGTCAAATGCTTTTGCAAAGTCCAAAAACGCTATGGATGACATGTATGTATGGGGCTGCACCAGAAGTCTGGCGTCTTTTCAGCCCGAAAACTGGCGCAGCCCTGTTCACTATATTTTTAATCAGGCGCATTCCAAAATTAGGCACATCACAAAGCGTCCGCGCACTTTGTAATGCACCTGAGATCGGGGGGCGTGCTGGAGGAGTGTCGCACTACAACCGTACGAAGCTACTCATTTATGATTTTTGAATGGCAAATCCAGGCGCATTACAGCTGGAACAAGTAGAGCACTTCAAAAGTGGTTTACCTGAGCCAAAATTGTCACTTAGTAGCTAGAAAGCGGTAAATCTATGACCCATAGCAGAACAGGTTAATAGATCAGGCACATTCTGCACTACTAATGCGTGCGAAAAAGATGGCGTCTGAGCGCCAAAATACATACATGTCGCGTTTTATCCCCAACTTTCCCAGTATCCAGGTTACTGCTTTCCCCTTTATAAAAAAATATCAGGTTGGTTTAAAAACTTCTGTCCTTAGTAAAACCCTTCTGGTTGTCACTTATAACCAGGGCCAGGACAAGACATTCTGGTGCTCTAGGCGATTGCTCCCTCCTTTTTCAGAAAATTCAAATACCTGGCCCTGACCTGACGCACGATGCCTGCAGCGGCGCCCTCCCCAGCTCAGTGGAATAGGAAGGAAAACACAATTTGCGGCATCTTTTTTTGGCAGTGATTTATAAATGACATATTTATTACCTTTATTCTGCAGATTAGTACAATTCTGATGATTTTTTTTTTCAAATTTATTTAGCATCAGCAATTTCTGAGACCAATCACTTTTTATTATTCCTTCTACGGACCGAGGTGAGGTCTTGCTTTTTGTGAACTGACGTATTTTTTTAATAATAGCATTTTAGGATACTTGCAACATTTTGATCACTCTCTATTCCAATTTTTAGGAAAGTAAAGCGATAAAAATATAAATGTAATTTTGGAGCTAGGTATATTTTTTATAGTATTCACCATCTGGCAGTGTGTAATAAGGGGGTTAGAATGGCAGATATGGGGGCTTTGTTAGGCTTCGGGCTGCCATGATTGCTGGTCAGCAACCTGCAACTGGCTTCTCAGGGGAGCTGAATAGGTGGTGAGAGGGGGCACCCATCTCCTGTATAGCTGCCTAGATGCCATAGTTGCATTGACCACTAATCAGATTTATCTCCAGTCCCAGCCTCTGAAGGGCTGAACTCCTGACCACGTTCTATACATTGTTGCACCCCCTTTCTGACAGGTGTGAGGTGGCGCCCACCTTTGTCTACCTATCATCCTGGCTTTGCATATAATATATTTTCTGCTACATACTCATACACATGTACTGTAGGTAGAGTGGTTCTTAAAAATTTAAATTACAGATGTGCAGGTAATCCTGTGATAATCTAACAAATCAATTGGATATTTTTTTTACCTTAGGTAGTCACCAATAATTATGACTCTACTGTCGCAGTAAAATTACTAGATGATTAGATGAAGTTGCATTATATTGTATCTTATGCTTATATAAAACTATGTGAACAACATTTGCTATATTGTTATTTAGAAATAGCACAATTAGCTAAATTGGATTTTTCATTAAATGCGTTCTGCTTCCAACTGAAAATCATTATTTTCTGCATAATTTTTTACTAGGTTGTAAATGTGGTGGACATTTAACTACCTGGCAATGGCTGATTTATAGATTTTCAATAGTTGCAGCGGTCTGATTTGTATAAGAGCAGTACAGTCTTGCTTCTTCGGATGATTGGTTTTGTGTTTCATCTTAGATACCTTTAATAGCAGCCACCTATCATAGCAAGATTATGATGTCTGTGTGCTAAAGTGAAATTGTATTATAATTTTATGTTTTTATTTTTTCGCAGATGCTGGAAAATATTTGGCTGTGGCCCTCACGATAATTTTGTTGATTTCTATAATGTATTATCAAGCAAGAGAGTTGGCATCTGTAAAGGTGCTTCTAGTTATATTACACACATTGACTGGGACTCTAGAGGTAACTCCATTGATATATTTAATACATTCTTTAAAAAATGTTAAAATAACTTTTTTTTACAGTCTTAAAAATGTATGACTCATAAGACATGTGAATTACTGATAATTGGGGGTATCTGAATTCAACGAATCCCTTACAATCATAAGAACAGGTAAATGTGGTAAGTTACAGTACCCACACACTGCGTATGTTGCAGGGGCGACAAGTGACAGCAAATCCTAGTGGTATGACTGATGCTATGACTGGAATAGCTCTTTAAAGAGAATCTGTGACATCTTTGTGTTCCCTGTGAAATAACAGTTCTGGAGCATCTTCTCTTTTAACTCTGTGTTGTGCTGTTCCTCTGCTATTGTTACCAGTTGGAGGTGGTCCCAGCACCATCTGACTTTGTTCAATCAGAGCTGACAGAGTCAGTGAGTGCAGGGACACACCCTTTTGAAAACTGGAATGGAAACACTCAGCTGACTCATTCAGTAATACATTTTTAAGAGGAGTACTGTCAGTGTATGTTCACATGACGTTTTGGATCCGTTTTTCAACAGAAGAAAAACGTATTGAAAACTGCATCCAAAAAACGTATCCAAAAATGCAGCTGCAGATTCTTTTTTGGATGCCTTTTGCATGCGTTTTTGGATGAGTTTTTCAGATCCGTTTTTCAATATATATACACAGTATACACTAGATAAAATGCAGGCAAAGAACTTGAGACTATTCACAAATGATACCATCCACAGAGGTTGTAGTTTGAAGAGGTCTCATTTGATCTAGAAGAACTGTTTGAACTTTAGTAACCTAATGACCTACATTTTCACTTACTGGGGAAAGTGGTTAGTTAGTAGTGTAAGAGGAAGGCCAATAGGTGGAGCTAACAGCATTTTACATGAGTTTCAAAAGTGGTTAGGTAGTAGTGTAAGAGAAAGCCCAATAGGGGGAGCTAACAGCATTTTAAATGTGTTTCAAAAGTGGTTAGGTAGTAGTGTAAGAGAAAGCCCAATATGGGGGGCTAACAGCATTTTACATGTGTTTAATCTGATAAATCACTTTTTATATATGTTGTATGATATAAAAGCAGTTTTTTAGTATAGAATGGGTGTTTATAGAACTTCTAGAAGTTTTTAATAATAAATCTATTAATGTTTTAGATTGTTTATTATAGAATGTTAAGTGGTTTTAGTATTATATTATATATCTAAAACATTTATAAATTTATTATAAAAAACTTCTATAATGTCTGTAAACACCCATGCTATACTAAAAAACTGTTTTTATGTAATTATATATATATATAGTGATTTATAAGATTATAAGATGAAATACATGTAAAATGCTGTTAGCTCCCCCTAGTGGGCTTCGTCTTACACTACTACCTAACATAGGTCATTAGGTTACTAAAGTTCAAACAGTTCTTCTAGATCAAATGAGACCTCTAGGGGCCGATTTAGTATATTACACTCTAACTTCCAATTTTTCATCCAAAACGTACCCAAATGTATGTTGCGATTTTGGATCCGTTTTTCTGGCTCCAAAAGCGCACTCCATTGTTTCCTATGGGATTTTCACTTGCATAAAACACAAGTAGACTTGACATGTCAATTCTTAAAACAGATCCGAAAAGCGCATCGAAAAGACGCAAATAAACACACATCGGTGATCATTCGTCTGAACGGCAATGCGTGTTTTACATTGAAACCAATGTAAATCAAGTTGCACATTGTTAGATACTTTTCTTGGGTTAGTTTTGGGTCCGAAAAACGGAACAAAAACGGATCTGAAAAACATTGTGTGAACATACCCTTAGGCCATGTCTACACTGCACATTATTCTCGACAGATTTTCACGGATTCAATATTTAGAATCCACCGAAAATCCAATGGTTCACAGTGCTGTGTAGACCGCAATGAAAAATCCGTGCTGTAGTCTAAACAGCACCGATTTTTTCCGATACATGCCGTATCTTCTGCCGTATTGCAAATCCGAAAACTGACCGCGTTTTTCAGCACAAATCTGCGACATGGCCGGCATTTTAACATTACTGTGTAGACATAGGCTATGTTTACACAACACTGGATTTTGGTCGCCTTTTCAGGCGAGGTTTTGATATGGTTTTGGATGCGGTTTTGCAGCACTGTTTTAGACGATGTTCTGATAAGGTTTTGGGTGAGATTTTCAACACTGTTTTCACCCATACAAATTAATAGCCAGGGCAAAAACCGTGCCAAAAAACGTGTAAAAAAAATGCATCTAAAAGCAGAACAAGGTTTTGGAGCTCTCCGTTGATTCCTATGGGGATTTTCAGCGTTGAAAACGCTTCAAGAATTGACATGACACTTTTTCAGCGCCCAAAAACAGGTCCAAAAGAAGGGGGGGTTTGTAAAAAACCTCTTCGTGTTAAAAACTACAACGCTGTTTTTACATAGGAAGAATGGAAATGAACGGGGGGTTTTTTTTGGCGGCTTTTTTTTACGCTGTTTTGGGAGCAGAAACGCTCCAAAAGCAGTGCCGAGAACAGCGTCAAAATCAGCTGTGTGAACATACCCTTACTCTGTTATTCCTTCTAAAACATACTACTGGATATGTCAGCTACTTTTTAAAGGGATGTTCCCCGGGGGTTACTATAGGGCCCCCCCAGTATACGCCGGGTGCTTTGGAAGCACGCGCTGATTAGCACACATCTCTAAAGCACAGGGGGCCGCCAACCCGCCGGCCCCATTGACGTGCATTGTTCGCACATACGATAGATCAATTGAAATGGAAGGGGAAAGACATAGCTCTCTAAAGTTCAAACAGCTATGGATTACCGTAATTGCGGCGCACATTTCACCGCATATAACGCGCAACACATGGCGAAATACGCGGTGAAATACGTGCCGCAATAAGCCATACCCTTAGTTTTCAAGGGGTGTGCCCCTGCATACACTGATTGTCAGCAGTGACACATCCCAAATTAGTAATACCCATCTGACAGATTGGTAATGGATTTCTAAGTGGAATTACAGAGGAACCACTCAGCACAGAGATTTGTGTACAGATGCTTCAGAATTGTTATTTCACAGGGAATACATGTACTAAAATAGATATTTCAGGAACTGCCACAGGTTTTTATTAAGAGGTCTGTAAAAGTTATTAACTATAGAAAACATTTAAAAAAAATACATTTGTAAGGGGCAGAGTATTTCTTAGACTTTATGACCATAAACCACACTTTTAAATATCCCCCAAAAATTAATTTAAAACTTCGTAAATCTAGAAACGGGCTTTTTAAATATTTTTTTTTTGGGTTTTGTTACAAAAATTATTGTAATGTTGGGAATTACTGTAAATATTTATGTCATTTTAATCATGGCAAAGAATAACATAACTAAAATATATAATTGATGCACGTGCTTTAGATTTTAAATGATTAAAAATGATTTTGGGGGTTAGAGGAGGATTATGTAAAACCCTTTTTCCCCCCCTATTCAATATTGAAGAATTATAATCCTAGTGAGATGGGACAAAAATGACATAGCTACAGCCAGAATAATACCCCAAACCATACCCTATGCTCCCCATTGCTCCTCCCACCAGTATCAAGGATCCCAACATGCACCATAGTGTAGTATTCTTAAGGTTTGGGATTTTGAATTCTTAGGAAAATTCAAAACAGAATGCTAATTTTCTGAAGTAGACACTTGCAAATCAAATTTGGTTTGAAAAGTTTGGAGGCCCATTTTTTACAGTGATTTGTACAGTGTTCTAATAAAATCTGGAATAGGCTTTTAGGATTCCAGAAGTCAAATGAGCCTACCCGAGGTTAAAATAAATACTAATAACATTGTATAATGTTATGCTTAGCATAAATTGTCATTGACACTTTCGCTTTTATCCCTTGTCCAAAAGGTAAATTGCTGCAAGTTAATACAGGTGCCAAAGAACAATTATTTTTTGAAGCTCCAAGGGGAAAAAGATATGTCATTAAATCTTCGAGGTAATATGACCTTTTTTTATGAATATTTTATGTTTAATTAGTGAAATACCATTCTTAAACCTTTGATCAAGATTTCCCCAAAAGGGGCTTTTTTATACGGCATTTTTTGGATCTTTTTTTGGATCTGAAAGTAGATCCAAAAAAGCAGAAATTGATCAAACCTAAATGGACCCCAAAACTTTTCCCAACAGCAGGTGGTGTTTGGATGCATGTTTGGCTGACCGGATGCACCCTATAGTTTTAAATAAGGCTTTGTTTGGGCCTTGTACCAAAATTTAATGTAATTCTTGGGAAAGGAAAAAACGGATCTGAAGAGCAAAGGAAAATGCATGGCGATATGTGGGAATGCGATGCGTGTTTTTTTGGAGGTGTGAAAATCAAAATGCTCATTGTTTGCTGAGGTTTGGGTCCTTTAGACGTTCCAAACACGCATAAAAAAATAGTTACACGGGGCCCAAAACGCCCTGTGAAATACAGTGCCCTTTCGAAAGTATTTTAGCCCCCTTGAACTTTCAACCTTTGCCCTTTTAAGGGTTCAAACTAAAGATATAACATTTTTATTTTTTTTTTGAAAAATCAACAACAAGTGGGCACAATGTGAAGTGGAACGAAATGTATTGGAATTTAATCTTTTTTAAAAAAAAACAAAAAAATGAAAAAAGTGGGAGTGCAAAAATATTCGGCCCCTTTACTTCAGTGCGCAAACTACCCCAAAATCAGTGAGGAATTTTATGACCAAGTTTCCAAAATATGATGATTATAAATTATCCACCGTTGAATCAAGTCCCGTATAAATGCACCCGTCGTGATAGTCTCGGGTTCTGTTTTAAAACGAGAGAGATCATGAAGCTAAGGAAACACCAGGCGGTCCTGTACGTTGTGGAGAAGTTTAAAGTGGATTTGGATACAAAAAAAATTTGCCAAAATTTAAAATCCCAAGGAGCACTATGCAAGGGTCATATTTAAATGGAAGGAGTATCAACCCCGCAAATTTCCCAAACCCGGCCCTCCCCCCAAAATTCATCTCAAACAAGAAAAGGATCAGGATGCAGCCCAAATGGCCCCTGATCACTCGGTGAAAGCGAGATCTACATGAGGGGGGAGAGTCTGTCCATAGGAAAAATCAGGTTCACTGCCAAATTGGCCTTTAGGGGAAGAGGGCCAAAGAAGCCATTTTTCAAAGTTTACCCATAAAAAGTCTTTTTTAAAAGTTTCCCACAACCCATGGAAGACCCCAAACTGTGGAAAAAGGTGCCCCGCTCAGATAAAACCCAAAAAATCAAACTTTTTGGCCACAAAGAAAAACCGATATTTTGGCGTAAAAGAAACCCAAGTTTACCCCCCTAAACCCAAAACCATCCCACTGCCCCAAACTTTGGTGGGGGCAGAAAAAGGTTTTTGGGTTTTCCCTTAGCAGGGACGGGGAAGAGGGTTAAAAATTTTAAATGGAAATGGATGGACCCAAAAACGGACCTTTTGGGAAAAAAACCCTTTTTGGAGCCCTGCAAAAGAAAGGAGGGGAAGGAGATTTATCTTCCAACAAACAAAAACCCCAAACAAAAGCAAAATTCCAAGGGAAAAGGTTTTTTTTCAAAAAATAAAGTCTGGGGTTTTTAAAAAAGGGCCAAAGGGCCAGCCAACCTAAAAACCCAAATCGGAATCGGGGAAAAGGGAGCTAAAAAACTGCTTTTTTCCCCAAACCCCCACCCTCCATTTCCAACCTCCCCCCCTTTGAGTAAGCTGTGCGCCAAGGAAAAAGGGGCAAAAATTTTCAGTTCTCAAGGGCCCAAAAACTGATAGAGACATCCCCAAGTGACTGGCAGTTTTAAATTCCAAAAAGGGGGCCCGCTACAAAGAAATTTAATTTAAAGGGGGGACAAAAATAGGCACCCCCCAAATTTTTCATTTTTGGGTTTTTTTTTTTTACAAAAGTTTGAAAAAACCAAAAATTTTTCATTCCACTTCACAATTTTTCCCCATTTGTTTGTTGATTTTTCAAAAAAAAAAATTTAATTTTTAAATATCTTTTGTTTGAACCCTAAAAAGGGGAAAAAATTTTAAAATTTTTTTAAGGGGGCTGTTACTTCGAAAGGTTTTTAACCAAAAGCCCGAGATTTCCCATAGAAGGATTTGTTTATTCGTCCTCTCTTACATTTGTGTTTGATAAAATTTGTTAGTCGCATTGTCCCTTTTAGATGGTTTGTTTGCAATGGAAGGATAAAAAGGGCACCCCTGGCCCCTGGCCCCTTGGGGCCCCCACGGGGAAAAGGAAGGGGGCCCCGCAAATGATGGACCCGACGTAAATGCTCCCTCCCCTTAAACCAAAGACAGAAAATCAAAAAGCAAGGGATGATTTTGTTTTTTAAAAATAATTTTCCTATCCTTAAAGGGAAAATTATCCCAAAAAATTTAAAATTATTCATTTTTTTGAAAAAGGTAATAGGGCCCATAGGTCTTTTTATATTTGTATTTTTGGTGTTTTGTGTGCATATCAGGGCCTGCTAAAAACCTATATCACCATTAAAAGGGTTGGTGGGAAGGGGGGAAAGGGTCTTTTGTTTTTCTGAAAGGGGCACCACTTTGTTTTGGGCTGTGTTAGTATTGTAGTGGTCTTACCAAGGGGAATAAGGTGAGCTGCAAACTTTGGGGCCCAAACCCAAAAAAATTTGGGTTTTTCAAGGGACAGAGAGCAGCCCAATCATATTTGGGTTTAAATAAAACCCCCCTTTAAGGGGGGAAATTTAGGAAAAACAAGTTTTTTAAATGTTCAAAATTTTTGGTAAAGAACCCTTGTTCTTTTCCCAAAATTAGTTTTACGGGACGTGCCCGGGATAAAATATAAAAATTTCTTTTTTAAACACATTTTTAAAATCCCAACTGCCCCTACTTACTCTGCCCCCAAAAAAAATTGTAAAAAACCCAAATTGTAATTTTCAAAATCTACTCCTTTAAAAGTTGTTTCCGAAATTTCCATGAACAATTTCAAACAAAATTATTTTCCTCGGGTTTTGGGGACCTGTCTTAATGCAGTTTATGTTCCCAAGAATTTTGGGGCCTTTTTGTAAGTTGAAAATTTGGAGAAACCAAAAAAAGGTTTTTATTTGTCATTATCACAGGGTCGGGGGGGGAAAAATTTTCAAAAAATATGGGGGCCTTTAAGTGTAAGAAAACCCAATGTCAGATGGTTATATGATGTTAAAACCCACTGTAACTGTGGTGGGGAAGGAAAAACAGCGTTTATGAGGGACACAAAAGAGGCATTTGGAAAATTTGGGGAGAAAACCCTGGAAAAGTAAGAGTGGAAATACTGACGCAGAGGAAGAGGGTTGAGGGGAATAGATTTTTTTTCCCTGTTTTAAACAAAGAATGTTTTTCCAAAAGTTATTCTATTTAGGACTATTGAGTTAATAAAGAGGTCCTCCACTCAAGACTCTTATTTTTTGTTTTTGCCTCTTTGAAGGACCTTTCATGTTGAGGAAAAAAATAGACAGCACAGTTTCCCAAATGAGTAATGTAATGGTTTTTTCCCCTGTAGGGGGAGCAGCAGGGAAATTGAATACCTGCTATCCGGTTTACCCAGAGATAACAGCTCATTTCAGGGGTCCCCCCTTTTGGGGTTTAAATTTTATTTTCAGAGGCCCTTCATAAAAAAAAAATTAAAAAAACGTAACAGCCATTTTTTTTTAATTTTTAAAAGGGAGCCAAACATTTTTAATTTTTTTACTTTTATCTATTATTTTTAAATCTCTTATTTTTGACCAAAAAAATTGTTTTAAAAATTTCTTTTTTTTAACCCAAAGGTTTTTATGACTTTTGATTTTTGAAAAGAGAAAAATTAAATTGTTTACACAAACAAAAATTTAATGCTGGGTTACAAAAAAAAGGGAAAGGGAAACCCAAAACCCAATAAACCCGAAAAAGGGAAGTTTCTGTGGGGGAAAATTTTTAATTTCCCAAGTCCCAAGGACACCAGGTGGGGGTGACCTTTCCTGTTTAAAAAAGTAAAGCTCACATTAAAAAATTTTAAAAATTTGAGTTTTGGGTTTTACTGTTTTTAAATTATGCTTTTACACAATTTTTTTTAAAAACCCAAAACCATTTTTTTTGACAAATTCTTTTCCCAGTTAAGGTTTTTAATCCCAGCCCAAAGCTTTTAATATTATCCCACCCCTCTTTAAATTTAAAAATTTTTTAAATTAAAAACCAACCTTTAATTTGGATCATTAAAAAACATGAGTTTGGCCATCATTTGTAAATGGAAATGAAAAAATCACCCCTTCCCAAAACCCGGGTTTTGTAAAATAATAACTTTTTTCAGACCCATAAATCTCTAAATTGAAAAAACCTTTAAACCCACACCCAAAATCAGAAATCCCTTTTTGAACATTTTTTAAAAACCTATGAATAAATGATTTTCAATGTATCGGAGGTCTTAATAATGTCTCCAATCAAGGGGAAAACAGTAAATTCTTTTTAAAACCCCTAAAAGAATCATTTCATGCTCGCTTCATATCGATTAGGAAGCAATGTTTACATAAAATTGAAAATTTCCCTTGCCTTATTTTGTGTCCCCCTTGCCATATTTTGCGAAATTTCCCCTGTTTTTTTTTGGTTTTTCCCTTAGCACGCTTTAGTCATTTCTAAAAAAGGAAAAAAAATTTTTGGGAAAAAAGGGGTTGACATGTATAAATGGGGCTGTGCCAGTCTTCTGGTGAACTTTGAGCCAAAAAGAATGCATGAACAGGTGCACTCCAAACCTTGGCGCAATAAGTGCCTTTGTAATATGCCAAAGACACTTTTTAATGTGCCAAAGATTTGGAGGCGTTCTGGGGGTGTCGCACCACATTCATAGAAGTAGACACATTTATCATTTATCTTTGACGCCAAATCTAGGGACAGAACAGTTAGAACAGCCAGACCAGGCTTAAGGTGGTCTGCCTGTGCCAGACTTGTCGTATTGGCACTACAATGTGCCAGTATGTATTATCTGCAGAAGAACAGGTCCATACATTCTGGCGCATTCTACACTACCTTAAAGGGGTGTTATCGCTTCATTAAATGGTCTTCAGAATAAGGGGACAGTTAAAACAAGCAACTTTGCAATTGGATGTCATTAGCAAAGCTGCCTTGTTCTCACAGTGTCCCTTATCTTGTGTTTTTTATTTACACTGATATCCAGTGTGTGGTCTAATCCCTCCTCCTTGCATTTCACTAGCTGAGAAGCTCATTTAATTCTGTACAGCCCCTAGGTCGATTTCACGGCTGTACAGAATGACTCAGAGTTAGGGGCCGTAGCATTTTTCTGTCTCTACACTAGCAGAAACAGACTGCACAGCAATTGTACAATGAGAAAACATGACATTTTTTGACCCTGTGCCTAACTCTCCTGCATACAAAGCAGATCTGTTGCCGTTTTGAAAGCTGTAATAAAATCTCCAGCTGTGAGAGGAGATCAGTGCTCAGATTAGATTGAATGCACCCTGTGGTATGTATACAGCTTTATAAAAAAAGACTGATAGGGGGGAGACACAGTGATATGTGGACTCAGAGGGGAGGGGGAGAGTGTCTCAGGCCAGCAGTGAAGGGGGATGATGTCATCCAGCTGGGAGGGGAAGAAACGCCCCTGCATTCACAGAGCTGGGAAGCTAAGAGAAGTGTGACTCAGCCGAAGTAAGGAAGCGATACATCCTCTTTAAAGCTATTTAGAACCGGCCTGTCAGCGCCAGGATTCATGCATGTCGCCCTAAGTTCTCCCAGGATATGTTTCACTTTATATGGGTGCCATATGCTTGGCATACCTTAGGCGCACGTGCAGGACACTCTAGCAAAGTGTGAAGTAACTGGCGCTAAATATGGTGATGCGGCAGAGGTTCACTGTCCCTTAATCGTTTTATCCTGCATTAGTACTAAAATATTTTTTAGTCCAAATTTCATCTTTTTGTTATTGAAATGAATGAAAAAGAACAGAAGAAAAGTTGTATACGCCTTTCTTCTGTCTCCCTCTATATCTTGTCTTCTTTTCTCTTTTTCTGTCTTCTTCCCCTCTATTTTTTTGTCCTTTCTATGGGCATTAGGTTCAGATACCAATGTAACCTGCCAAAATCAGGTGATAATTTTGGTGTTTGCGAGCATTTTGACCCCTGCTCATCTCTAATCTCTATGATCATGCAATTTCTGAGAAGGTAAGTATCCTGCATGGATTCACTTTCGTGAATCATGTGCCTCCTTGCACGTGGCATCCAACAAGATGCAGAGCTTTGAATACTAGAATGTAATATGACTGCAAGATGTTGCATTTCACCAAAACATGCATATCCACCACCCTTGAGCTAACCACCAATTCTTCCTTTTTCATGTTGTTTGACCTGTGGCTTTCCTTTGCAACATGCAGGAATATGTGCATTGGGTCATTATACTTTATTTACTAGGACCTCTTCAGCATAATTACTGTTTTATTGGATTTCTAGATTAGTAGATAATCACTGAAGTAAAATATGCTTCACATTCTTACAGACATTACTTGGATTTATGTGTTATTAATTTATAGAAGGATGCAATAGTTTAATAAGACTAATGATGGGCATTGCTGTCACAGGGCTCTGCATATCAGAGGAGCCTAGGAGGGTAGACCTCAGGGACTGCTGTTTCAAGAGTGCATATGTCTGTTTATACATTCTGAATGGTACATAGATGTACTTGTATCTTTCTAAATGTGCTGTTTCTCTGCCTGGATCGTTGTATTTGCAGTATACAGTATATAAACAGACATCTCCCCGTAAGTAGTGGTCCCACACCACATAAGACTCAGCAGTCTACTCTTGGGAACCATTTTAAGTACATGGCACATAACGAAGAGAGTCAGAGGCGTGAGCCCCAATGCAAAAAGTTAAATCGGACCCCAACTATTATGTGCTAATTATAATACTGGTGGCTTCCTATGTGGCAGGAAGGGCTTTGGGACTCCTCAGGCTGCAAAGCCTGGTAGCGACTGCTACCTTTGCACCCTCTATATCTACGTCCCTGAAGTTAGTGCACTATGAGTACTCTGCTAATTATTATTTTTATTAAACTATAGAGCCCCTTAAACATGTTGTATGTATAAAAATACAAAATGATCTTCTAAGTAAACTTGTCACTTACGCTTTATTTTGTGATATGCTAGGTAGCGTATTGTTTTATGTATTGATATTGCACATTATATTAGTTGGAAGGATGTGGTTTAGGATGTATTTGTGTGTTTTTTATTTGAGTAATATCAGTACCCCAGCTGTTGGAAAAGTTCAGCTCCAAGCATTCCCTGGCAACCACAGACTATAAGGGCATGTAGGAAGTTGGAGTTTTGCAACAGCCAGAGTGCATTTCATAAGTGCATTAACAAAGTATTTTGTAGGCTTGATTTCAGATGGTGCGTCTGCAGGGCCATAGTCAGCTACATAGCTAGATAAGACAACCCATAAAGTTTGAATTCATCCTATGGTTTTACTTATAAATCAAATATATGAGTAGCAGAATTAGTAGAATTCGAATGAAACACTATGGGCCACATGTATGAAAACTGTCTAGGTCTAAGACTTTCTTTGTTGCCCATAGCAACCCAATCAGAGCACCACTTTCAGTTCATATAGTGCTCTGAGAAAATGAAAGGAGAGCTCTGATTGGTTGCTATGGGCAACATAGAAAGTCTTAGACCTAGACTGTTTTCATACATGAGGCCCTATGTGATGTGTTGTGTGTCAGTTGAAATACACAGCAGGTCTCAGGGATATTAGTGACTGTCTGCCTTATTTAATTTAGTGGTTTCACGTAGTAAAACATGCATGTGAATTTTTTTTTGTAATTGAAGATTAATTTCAATGGATATTTTGGGGATGGGATGGCATATTGCTAGAAGTTCAAATATTCCTTTGGATTTTTTCCAGCACATCGGAGCCTCTGTCCACCCATTGAGCAGGGAACTGCAATACGGCCCCATACAAGAAATTAGGATTGTGGTGCAGATCCCTGCCCAGTTGGTGGCTGGAAGTGTTGCTGTGCTTAGCCACCGGTTGTCAACCTGATTTCTATTTCTTTCCGGATAACTTATTGAAAAATCATGGACAAACAACATTTTTAAAGGCTTATTGAACAATAATAATAAATTAGAAAGATTATAAATAATATTTTTCTATAAGTCAGAATAGTAGATTTAAAATCACAATTAGTAATAATTAATAATAAATCTTCTGTCCTTATAAACTGTGCAGAAATTATCTTACTGTTTGAGATTATTTTACAATATTGTGGCTTCTTTAACAATCATTGCTGTAATTTTAGTGGCCTATGGATCTACAGTCATGAGAAAAGTCCACCCTCTGTAAATTCTGTGGCTTTACATTTCATGACATAATAAAAAAAATCTGGTCCTCAGAAGGTCTATAAATTAGATAAATCCCACTTCAGATGAACAGCAACAGACAACAGATGGCACCATATCATTATTTAAAAAAAGTAGGCCAAAATGCAGAAGCAGTGCATAAAAACTTAAGTACATTAATTGAGTATGTTTGACTTACCCCTATAAAAGCAGAATTCGGGCATGTTTTAATGCAATGCTGAGGAGTAAAAACATCAGCAACAATCTTAGAGAAGTAATTACTGTTGCCCATCAATCTGGGAAGGGCTGCAATGTAATTTCCAAACAATTAGAATACCAACATGCTACAGTAGAAAAGATTATTCACTACTGGAAAACATTCAAGATAGTTAACAATTTTCCCAGAAGTGGACACTCCAGCAAATTCAGCCCTGTTTCAGACCATACAATGCTCAGAAAAATTGCAGAACAACCAAGAGCTACATTTCACACTCTACAAGTCTCAGTTGCATGTATCAACAAACTACAAGCATTCTGAGTCATTGTCGTTTAAACAAATGAGACCAAATTAGAGATGTATGGCCATAATGTACAGTGCTACATTTGGTGAAAATCAAGCACAGCATATCAGCACAAATACATGCTTACTGTCAAGCATTGTGGTGGAGGGGTGTTGATTTGGGCTTGTTTTGAAGCCCTGGGACCTGGGCACTTAGCAGTTATTTAGTTGACCAAAAACTCACCTGCCTACCAAAGTATGGCTAAAACTGGGTTGTGCACTAGGACTATAATCCCAAACACACCAACACATTTACAACAGAATGGATGAAAAAGGAAAGAATAAAGGTGGTGCAATGGCCCAATCAGATTTCAAACCTTAATCCAATTGAAATACTATTGTGGATCCTTAAGAAAGCTGTGCACAAATGAATGGCTACAAACCTCAATGAACTGAAGCAACATTATAAATCAGAGTAGGTCAAAGCTCCTCTCAACAATGTGAGAGACTTATAAAGTTATACAGAAAACGATTACTTCAAGTCATTGCACTAAAGGTGGTTCTAAAAGCTGTTGATTCATCAGGTGTAGTTAGTTTTTCCACACATGACTTTTTCATTGTGGCTTAATTTTTGCTGGAGTCTGTTCATTGTTATTGTTTGTCTGAAGTTGTATTTATATTATTTGCATTATTTTATTTACATAATCCACTCCTCCTAAGGGTTTGATCACACCGCTTGTTGCCGCGCATATAGTACGCGCCGCAATACGGTGGGTGTTTTGGAACCACCCGGTTCCAGTGCACGGGGGAGCTGGCACCCCGCCGGCTCCATAGACATGCATTGTCAGCGGCATGTCCCAATGTCAATGGATTACGTGCGGGGAGACGATGCCTAATCCATAGCTCTCTATAATTGCGGCGCACATTTTGCCACGTATTGAGCGCAATACGCGGCAAATACGTGCGCAATTACGCTAGAAAATAAGCTGTGTGATTATACACTAAGGATTAGATTTTTTTAAATTATGTTCTAATTAATATGTAAATCCATGGAATTAAAAGAGGGTGTACTTCCTTTTTCTCATGACAGTATAAGACTACTGGTCTAAAGGATGCAAGATGTATCATTACACAGATACAGACCACCTTGCGAAATGAACTTGTCACAGTGAAAGTACCAGCTAGTAGACAAGTTCATGGTTCATTCTAGGCATAACAGTCAATCACACTCAGCTGATAATAGTTCCACACAATAATAAAGTTGCTCTTTATATTTACTATTCAAAAGAGAGGTAAACATAATACATTGAAACCTCCAATGGATTAAAGAGTAATTTGATGAGCTTTATTATACTTACAAACATGGAATAAATATTGGTAATATCACAGACAGTAATAATAATTAAGATCCCTTTGGAAACTAAGCAGCTAATTCAGCTTTAGGCTACGTCTTCACGAAGGTGATTTATTGTCGGATTTTTAAGCATATTCGGTATTTAAAATCCGCAAAATTCCAACTGTAAATCATCCCTATAAATATCAACAGAAAATCCAAACCGTAATTTAAACAGGATTTTCTGAGGTCGGATTTGAAATCTAAAAACCGGCTCAAAAAACTTTACTGTTTAATTGAATGGGGCGTCCAATGGGACAACAAAAAAAAGGTACAAAAAACGAAAATTGAGTGTAAAATACTGGTCGGATTCTGATTAGAATCTAAGAAGAATGTATAATGGTTCGACACTACCCTTGATTACTGTGGTGCCCATTCCCAGAAATCCATCCACAGTCCATATAACCAATGGCACACACAGATTTTCTTGATGGAATTAAGAAAACTTTATTCTTCCATTAGTGTTAATCACAGTGTGCAAAATCAGAACAAAATCCGGGTGAAGTTAGTAAACACATAACATATTATTCATAGAGCATATCCCAAACGTTTTCGGTCCTGGTGTTTGAATGTGAGCTATGCAAGATTTCCTAGACAAAGGTCTCTGACCGAAACTGTTTGGGATATGCTCTATGAATAATATGTTATGTCTTTACTAACTGCACCCGGATTTTGTTCTGAGTTTGCATACTGTGATTAACACTAATGGAAGAATAGAAGTTTTCTTAATTGCATCAAGAAAATCTGTGTGTGCCATTGATTATATGGACTCTGATTAGAATCTGACAAGTATTTTACCCTCTGCTGTGTGGACGTGGCGTTGCTTCTTTCAGTTCATTAACCCGTATGTCGTTGAGGCCTATTTTGTATTACATTCGCATAGTTAAAACTAATAATAGTACTGAAAAAAATCTCCAGATTCCGTACATTCACACTAATCATAAACCAATAAATGTCATTGAATTACCCTTTATTCAGTTGGAGGTAGGGCTTCACTATGTTTTCATTGAACAGTGAATGTACAGTAAAGATCAACTTTATTACACTGTGCAGTTGTTACCAGCTAACTGTCCAAGGCATTTGACCCTTTAAAGGTGCTTTCACCTTGAACACTTTAAAAGCCATAATCTTTATTTTTAACCGGAAGTTACCAGTTTTAAGAGTGTTTTAGATATCTGCCCCTCCATTGTAGCCTATGGACCATTATCAACCAGGAGTTTGCCTTTAATTGCCAGACCATTTATTGTTTTTGTACTCAAGACTGCAGATAGCATTTTTGATTTAAAAAAAACCTGGCCAAAAGACCTTATCACAAAACATTTCCAAGGGGCTCTAGAATTACATTTTATATATCCAGCATTATTTTCCTATCTCTACTGAGCAGGTCAAGTGTTCCTCCAGATTTCCCTTTACACGTGCACATTTGGCTTCGCTAAGTGTGCATGTTTTTGTTAAAATGGAGAAGAATAGAATCCACTACCAACTTTAAAACACAATGGTCTTGATAAAGACTTAAATCTCATCTGCACTGACCAAACTTTAAACTCATATTCCGATAAATATATATATTTTCTCATATTCCGATTTAAAACAATCTAAAAGACATAGAAAAGGGTAGATACTTATCACACAATGGTTTGGCTGACCTTTTTCTAATGTATATAGTGGTCTTTAGCACTAAAGAGACTTCTCAGGGTTATTTAGTATTTTTATGTATACTTATACATACTTACCTGGTAGACTCTTAGGGTGACATGTATGAATGGGGCTGCCCCAGTTTTCTGGCGTCAAAAAGCTGTAGTAGACCTGTTCGATAGATGTTTGAACAGTTGCATTCCAAACTTTGGTGCGATAAGCACCTGCGCAACACTTTTTAGTGTGCCAAAGATTAAGGGTGTTCTGGGGGTGTGTCGCACCACAATCATAGAAGTAGACACATTTTATGATTCTTTGACGCCAAATCTAGGCGCATAACAGAACAACCAGACCAGGTTAAAAGTGGTCTGCCTGAGACAGTCTTGTCGTATTGCCGTTAGACTGCGCCTGTATGTATGACCTGCAGAAGAACAGGTTCATACATTCTTGCGCATTCTACACTACCTTAAAGCTATTAAGAACTGGCCAATCAGTGCCAAAGTTCATACATGGCGCCCTTAGAGACAGGGATAGAGACAGGGATTTATATATAGATAAGTAATAAACAAAAACTCGCACTCGCTCCCAAAATCCTAATTACAGTCATAAACCAGCTCTCAGGGACCAAGTGTAACCAAGATGAAAGCACCATAGAACTTTCATTAATCAGTATATTTTATATCTCCTATTTAATTCTGTTCACAGAATTTTAACAATCCTTATTAAGTAGAGTTATGACGTGACTGATGCTAAAAGCCTTCATATTGTTACTTTTGGGCAAAGAGGGGAGGCTGGAAATAATCCATTTATCATTAGGATAAAGCTCTTCTTTTACCATGCAATATTCTTGTAATTTTCAGTCATAAACAGTGTATGTGAGACTTGCTATATTTATATAACACAGAATTCTATGGATCCCTGCCCAGAGACAACATATATGGACTATAGATATATTCTTATGAGGCAGTATACCTCCTTTATTACTCTATTTTGCAGGATAAGGACTATGGAAAAGCTCCTAATGTTTAACATCTCCTTTCTGTATTCTCTACTAAGGGCTTATCCCCACTGCACGGGTTTTCACCCGGTTTTTCAGTTTTGAAAACCGTCTGCAAACCGGGTGACAACTTTTATTATGGACCTTTAGGCCTGGTTCACACAGCTTATTCAAGCCGTAATTGCGGGACGGAATTCGCCTGCAATTATGGCTTGAGTAAGGGGCGGGACGGGGACGCTGCTCGCTGGCCCCATAGACTTTCATTATCCACAGCGCGTATCCCGCCCGGTTAGTGAACATGTCACTTTCTCCCCGCCTGGCGTATTCGCCGAGCGGGGAGGAGAGACGGATGCCATAGTTCTCTATGAGAACTGTGGATTACTGTAATGGCTGGGACAGATTCCAGCCATATTGCAGCGCAGTACGGCGCGCAATACGGCTGAAATCCGTCCCTGCAGTAAGCCGTGTGAACGGGCCTTTATGGAAAACCTGCGCCGGCGGTTCGAAAAACATTCATCATGTTCAGTTTTCCGTCCGGTTTTCGGGCGGAATATGAACATGTCTATGCGAAGGGGGAGGACTTTTCTTTGCAAACCGCAGAGAAAAGCCGTCCCTCGGCAGCCGCGTGCACGACACGAAAACAGTGCAAATACCGGTTGGGATTTCCGATTGGTATTTGCACTGTGCCGTGTGAATGACCTCTAAGGCATATAGAACTTTTTTTTCACTTGTGTCAAAAAGGATAGAACCTCATTTATGAGCTGTGAAGGAACTTGGTAGTGGACATGGTAATATCAGCTGATAGAAAAGGGTTTTTACAAACGAGACCTGTGATTGAGGCCTAAGTAGAAATGTACAATTTTCATGGCTTACAGTGAGATCAGTTGAATTTGAGTAATCACCTATGAAGGGTGGAGAAGTGCATTACCTTCCAAATTGCCATGCATGTGGATTGAAGTATATTTCAGCTATCATTACTGCTATTATTCTGGTAATATGCAGGATATACTTGCATGCATAGAATGTGGAAACAGGCAGTGCTTACACATATTTAGTAGCTTCTGAAGGTCTAAAGAGAGTTTCTTACTGTATAAGCACAATACAAATAGTGGTTAATTATGATACAACCGGCAAATTCTGTCAACTCTTAAGATGTGTAAGATTTATGTAAATAAGTTATGATTTCATCCTCTCATGTCTGGCCTTCTCTGTATGAATGGAAATGTGCGGCCCTGTTGTGTTATGCCGACAACAAAGAAAACGGTTAATATTTGTATTGTGTTTTAATCTGCTTTCCTTTGGAGGCAGGGCATTGTCAAGTAAGTATCCACACAGAAAATGTTATTTTACATACATATAAATTAGAGATGTGCTGACACAATCATACATCACACTGCAGTCTGATTGTCATATTGCTGTCATTAATTATTTACCAATCTAAAACCATTAACTGTGTGTAGTCCACCAGCATCTCCAATAGTGCTAGCATTGAGAATGAAACCATACAGCCATACAAGTGTATATTCATTATATCATTATCACTAGAATTGACTGTAATAATATGTCCATGCACACTAAACTACTAGTGATTGTAAGTCCAGGCTTGAATGACTCTATTGGACATGTTTGCTACGGTTACTTAATTTAAGACTTCATTTTCAGATTAAAAAAACGTTCCAAATTGCAAGTGCCCCTGATTGCCCAAAATAAAATTATTTTTTGTTGGTGAAACTTTTTTAAAGAACACACATTCCCCCATAAATCACCCTTTCTAAGTTGTTAGAGCTTTAGGTTTGTTGGCCCATGCACATTTATGTTATACCGATCCAGATTTGTGAAACGACTCAGTTGCCTTTATTGGCTTATAATGAGTCCCTGTATGTCTCCATTGACAAATTAACTAGTTATTCTCCCATAGAAGAAGTTCTTGTTGGGGAGAATATTGTACCTTATGAAGGAACCATAGTTGGCGGAAGGAGTGTCTAAGGATCCATAATATGGCAAAACATCATGGCCTACTCCATGCTATGTCATACTAGGGAGCTAGTCTCCCCTTGATGCTTTGATTCTAGGAGAGAATACAATGCCTTATGGAGGAAGCATAGTCGGCAGAAGAAGTGTCTATGGAACCATAATATGGCAAAAACATAATGGCATACTATACCCTATGTCATACAATAGAGGTATTCTCCCCTTGAACCTTTGCTTCTAGGAGAAAATACAATGCCTAATGGAGGAACCAGAGTTGGCAGCAGGTATGCCTATGGGTCAAAAATATGTCAAAATGTTATGACATTCTCTACCACATGTAATGTTAAGGAGCTATTCTTCCTTTAAAGCTTTGCTTGTTGGAGATATGTCTGTGCATAAATTAGGAACCATAGTTGGCAGAAGGAATGCCTAAGGATCCATAATATGGCAAAAACCTCATGGCATACCCAACCCATGTCATACTATTGAGCTTTATTCCCCTTGAAGAATTGTTTCCAGGAGAGATTAAATGCCTTATAGAGGAACCAGATGGCAAAAACATCTGAAAACTATGGATCTGTTCTGCCCTTCAAGCATTGCTTCTAGGGGAGATGCAATGCCTTGTGAAGAAACCAGAGTTGGTAGAAGTGTGGGTCCATAATATGGCAAAAACATCATTGCATATGCCACCCTATATCATACTGTGCAGTTATTCTCCCCTTGAAGCATTGCTTTTAGGAGAGAATACAGTGCCTAATGGAGGAACCCAAGTTGGAAGATGAAATGCCCGTGGGTCTTTAATATGGCAAAACATCATGATATCCTTCAGCCCATGTCCTGTTAAGGAGCTCTTCTTCCCTCAAACCATTGCCTCTAGGCAAGAATATAATAACTCATGGTGGCACAGTATCAAAATACTACTTGTTCTGGTGCATGCTTTGACTTTGCCATATACATGAGGCCTAATCTTGGGAATGTCTAATGGACATTTTAATGTCACTGACTGCTAGAAATAACCAAAAATGTATAAATAGTAAGATGTGAAAAGTTACATTACACTGCTACACAGGGTCTGTCTTCCTAACAATTAAAGGTGTATTGTGAAATCTCCAAAACATCGTAATTATACATAAAGCTGAAGCCAAGCATTTCAATCTGACATTTTAGCTGGTACAGTTAATTGCCTAATTTTAGTTTTCTTTAAGGTGCTTTCACACAGCACCGTTTTAGTGCAGTTTTAACTGCGCTTCAATTAAACTGCCTTTATTACCAGCAAGCTTCTTTCAGTTGTCTAAATTGTTCAGACAGGTTTTTCAAGCAAGTCATAAATTACTGTGTTTGAAGTCTTGTGGATTACAAACACACTAATTGATTACTCACTGTCCAAACAGTTTAGATAAGTGAAAGAAGCTTGCTGGTGATAAAGGCAGTTTAATTGGAACACAGTTAAAACTGCACCAAAACTGCCCTGTGTGAAAGCACCTAATACAGGGGTTTTGTAATTTTTAGAAACCAGTCCAATATTGTTGATACTTACCATTAAAAAAGCCTGTTTACCTGTTTAATGTAATGTTTGTATCTAAAACTTTACATCCATAATGTTCATTGTTCACTGTGGGAGAAGACATGGGGCGACATGTATGGACAGGGATGCATCAGTTTTCTGGTGTAATTTGAGCCAAAAAGAATGTATGAACAGGTGGACTCCAAACTTTGGCGCGATAACTCTCTTTGTAATGCGCCAAAGATACTTTTTAATGCACCAAAGATTTGGGGCGTTCTGGGGGTGTTGCACCACATTTGTAGAAGTAGACACATGTATGATTTTTTTACGCCAAATCTAGGCGCAGAACAGTTACACCAGCCAGACCTGGTTAAAGGTGGTGCCTGAGCCAGACTTGTCGTAATGGCACTAGACTGTGCCTGTATGTATGACCTGCAGAAGAACAGGTTCATACATTCTGGTGCATTCTACACTGCCTTAAAGCGATTAAGAACTGGGCTTTTAAAAGCACCAGGATTCATACATGTCTCCCTTGGTCTCTGATTTAGCAAACAGCTGTGGATGTTACTATAACCATAGCAGCCATGGTGACTGCTATGGGGAACAGAGGTTAAGGGGACCCACTTAGGTACAAGAACATTATTCTTTTTTTTGTAGTGAACAAGTAGTTGGTGGATTTCTGCTCTCCAGCACTAGTATGTTGGTTCCCCTAAATACTGCTATCTTTGCTGCTGTTTAAGTTTCTGGACATGTTTTTATATTGTCTTTAATTGGTGCTGCTAGTGCTGTTTTTTCAAATTATGCTGTTAAAGTGTATTGTGATCAGGTGGCAGGGCCACATTTTGCAATGGGGACCTATGAATTCTAGTTATGCCCCTAAATGCAACCTATCCCTGAATTTGTTTTTTTCATAAATAAGATGAAATAAAGGATGTTCTTAGGCTTTGATCGACTGTTTCAACAAGCATTTCTTCCGGATAGATCTCAGTGATTAACCGACAAACAAGCATTTGTTGACTCATCACATCTCTAATTATGTAGACAACAAAATCATACTTAGTCAACAAAACATCTACTAATAAACAGAAAACATGCTGCCAACAAGCAATGTATGAGAAGGGGTCTGAATGATAACAGGAACGATCATCATTCAAACCCCTATCGGAAAACCGACACATGGAATTGAATGCAAACAAGTGCCACTCAACTTCCTGTATCTTTACCCAGTACTTGTTAAGGACAAATCATCTGTGCTTGTAAAAGGACTTTAAAGGGAAGGTGTCATCAAAAAATGACTTATTGTTTAACTCACATTTTTATGTTAAACACATTTTTTAGGAATTTTTGGTTATGTTTTTCCATATCACTTTCAATATTTTTTAATAATTCTTAAGTCCTGCTGTTTTCACTATGGCCACTAAGCCTAATAATAGTCTCACACTTCTTGTTCTGTAGAGAGAGATTTGCAGTAGTCTGCTCATTATCAGCACAAGCAGGGTCAAACTGAAAGGTGATACCGATGTGTATAGATAACACAGGATCCAACAGTCACAATAGGAGATTGTCACAGCTCCCTCTCCTTCTCGCTGCACACTGACTTGTTCCCAGGTAACAGAGCATGCCTAGAATACTCTCCTATAGAAGTCAATGGGACTGAGTCAGTCTTAAGGCTCCTATGTACATGAAGCTGCTGTAAAGTATCTTCCTGACTGCTGTTAAAGCAGTGCAGGCAAGAAAGCTTTCCCTACAATCATATGTAGATGACTGATTTGAGAAATCTACAATCAGGAAATAAAAATAGCTAAGAGGAAAAGAATATGGAACAGGGTCTTGATTTAATAAGTAAAAAAAAAAAAAAAATTGGAGACAGATTCCCTTTAAGGGTTATTTAGAGAGAATGTACTGTGCACATAGATAGGAGTTTACTGACTGCTCCTATCATCTAGCCATATATATAAACAGAAGAACATCTTGTATATCTTGCTTGCACATTTGCTCAGCTATATAGAAATTATTGGGAAGGACTGTGCAGGTGCGACCATCTCCCTATTACCTGTGGACTGTTTGTAGCTGGCTACAAAGCAGCCTGTAGAGGCTTATTATTGAGATAGGTCCACCTCTTTTTGACTGCTACAATGTATCAATGTAGTTTGATTGTACCAAATTCTCAGGACAGGGAGAAATATATGTTTTTCTATCTTGTTTAGCACACAGCGCGTTTTCTTGCCTGAAGAAATTGTAATAAACTATTAGCTCAGCACAGCACTAGTACTAGGTCTGCACAATTTTTTAATCTAGTTATAAAAAAAGAATATTCCCATTTACAGATTGGAAATCAAGCAGACTTCATAATGGTGAGAAATTAAAAGTATATACAAATCAAAGTAGGTTTTCCTATCTCATATTTATTGCATATTGATAGGATATGCCATAAATGTTTGCTAGATGTGGGTCCCACCTCTGTAACCCATAGCTATCTAAAAACCAGGCCACCAAAAGTCTTTGTTGGGACTGGAGAGATATCAGACCTCTTTTATTAAAATAATTCGGAGAGTTCCGACCACTTCTCTGCTTTCTTCAACGCAGATTTTTGGGGACTCTCAAGATAGGAGTGTGTATGTCCGGGACTGGTATCTATCATATATTTATGGCATATCAAGATACAAAATCCTTTTAAGCTTCATTTGCATAATAATGAACATACCGTATAAAACTAAATACTTTACCTTTACAAGCCATTTTCAAACCCAAAAAATGACATTGAGCCGCAATGGATATTAAAACGGAGAAGCCTAATGATGGGGTTTTCCAGTTTATTTAAGGATAAAATAATAAGGACCTGATGCCCAAAGAAAAGAAAGCCCATACTCACCTTTCTCCTCACCTCCGTTTCAGCACTGGTTCTGCAAAGTCTCTCCCCAGTCTTCTGTTTTCTTCCTGTCTTCTTGGTTACAGTGGTCATGTGCCACCGATTTCACTGTTCGGGGCTGCTCACTTCTCAACGTTGGTGTAAGACTGTGGCACGTAATGGCGGCAGCAATGATGTCCATCTGTCCAGAGACAGGAAGAGAACAGAAGACTGGGGAGAGACTCTGCAGAGCCATTTCTGGAAGTGAAGAGGAAACTATGGGCAACATGTATGAATGGGCTGCTCCAGATTTTTGACATATCTTGCTGCAAAAAACTATCATAGCCCTGTTCTATAGCTGTATAAACTGTCGTGCTCTAAACCTTGCACCAGGCACAGCACTTTTGAATGCGCCAAAGATAAGCTATGCGCCAAAGATATGAGACAACAATATTGTCACGTCAGAGGAGGTGCAGTGGGCCCTGACTGCCACCCAGCCCACTGTCCCTGCCTACTTGGCGTGCTGCCCTAAACGGCAGACCCCAACTGGACGACAGTCCCTACTCTACTACGTGCAGGGCCGTCAGGGAAACGCGAAGTCAGCAGTCCGGGTTGATAATGGTATGGGTACGCCAAAGCCACAAATCGGAAACCAAGAGAAAAACGTAAGACAAGCCAAGGGTCAAAACCAGGAGGTAACACGGTACAGAATCAGAAGACGAGAACGAGGTCAGGAAGCAAGCCGAAGTCAGGGTAACAGATCAAACAAGAGAATGGAAAAACAGGAAAAGCACGAAGGGGAACCTTTCACAGGCAAAGATAATCCAAACTGAGCCGGTTTAATTGAGGCGCCCAGACACCGCCCCAGCAGCTGATTGGTGCGGCCTCCGGGCTCCTCTATTGGCCTGACCCTCTGAGCTGATTTGAAATCGAGCTGTCACTCCTATCAGCAAGGCTTCTCCCTGGGCGTGTCACCCGACTGGAGGGATTAACCCCTGTAGCACCTTGCTCCTCCACGGCAACAACGTGTGCCGTGACAAAAATGCTATGAGACAAGTACTGTATATGAGACAAAGACATGCACCAAATATATGCTATGCTATGCGGTGCTATGCAAGGCATAGTACACACCAGATTTATGAACCCACATGTTCATACAAAGGGTGACATGTATGAACGGGGCTGCACCAGAATTCTGGCCTCAAAAAGCTGTAATAGACCAGTTCTATAGGTGTATGAACAAGCGTACTCCAAACCTTGGCGCGATAAGTGCCTCTTTACCGCGCCAAAGAAATTTTTCACCACATCAACGTTTTGGGGCGTTCTGCGGGCGTCGCACCACATAAGTAGAAGTAGACACATATATGATTCTTTGATGCCAAACCTTCGGCGCAGAACGCTTAGAACATCCAGACCAGGTAAAGGTAGTGCCTGAGCCTGAGTTGTCGTATTGGCACTAGACTGCGCCTATATGTAAGAACTGCAGAAGAACAGGTTCATGCAGTCTATACTACCTTGAAGTGATTTATCTGTCAGCGCCAGAATTCATACATGTCACCCATAGTGTTGCATTCTACATTACTCTATATCAATTTAGAACAAGTTTCATACATGCCCATCTTTGTTTATATTTCTAAAATTTGGGCAACTGTACCTTATTATTTTAAAGATACAATCAAGTAATTTGACTTTTACCCTACTGTTCACTGCCAGAGATATGTGTTTTTACCCTAATGCCTAGTATACAAATGCATTCCTGGTGCCATTAGTGCAAAATAGAATTCCAACTGCGAACAATTGGGAAGCCGCTTGATGGGGACCTGAAAGCCATATCTTACTCCCAAGCCATTATTTGGGAAACACTGGCAAAAAATATATTATTTTGATTTTTACTACTTTTATGGTTTTGTATCTTTATAGATAGCTGGGGTTATAGGTGTGTTGTTGTATTGTGGAAATATAACTGTAGCACTGTATTACAAGATATAATGTAACTACATATTTAAATAGATTATTTATGTACGTGGGGATATGTTAGTGACACTTTATCAATTTATTAATGTTAGTTTGTAAAAGGCTTGAAAATATAACTGACATTTTAGTTTTGAAATGTCATTAGTGATTTAATATTAAAAGAAAATACACCAGTGACTGAACATTCTAATTTTAGATAATCTGGTATCTGTTTTGACAAGAGTGCACAACATTTTTTGGTCCAAAGGCACCATTTTTAGATTGTGCATCTTCCAGGGGCCACAGTATTCCCCATCTGAGATCTTTCTGGCGCTTCAATTATAAATATCCAAAATGGCTAATAGGTCTTGGTTCCACTGTATGGATTGCCTGAGAACATAAAGAGGATAGGAAGCGCCTGTTTTCATTGTAATTTTTAGGGGGTCACAGAATTGACTGTTTCACAACTATAACTAAAGAGAACAACACACATACAGTACAGACCGAAAGTTTGGACACATCTTCTCATTCCAACAGTTTTCTGTATTTTCATGACTCTAAAAATTGTAGATTCACACTGAAGGCATCAAAACTATGAATTAACACATGTGGAATTATATACTTAACAAAAAAAGTGTGAAACAACTGAAAATCTGTCTTATATTCCAGGTTCTTCACCTTATGCTTTGATTACTGCTTTGCACACTCTTGGCATTCTCTTGATGAGCTTCAAGAGGCAGTCACCTGAACTGGTTTTCACTTCACAGGTTTGCCCTGTCAGGTTTATTAAGTGGGATTTCTTGCCTTATAAATGGGGTTGGGACCATCAGTTGTTCAGCTGATAGTCCTACTGAATGGACTGTTAGAATTTCTATTATGGCAAGAAAAAAGCAGCTAAGTAAAGAAAAACGAGTGGCCATCATTACTTTAAGAAATGAAGGTTGGTCAGTGCGAAAAATTGGGGAAACTTTGAAAGTGTCCCCGAGTACAGTGGCCAAAACCACCAAGCGCTACAAAGAAACTGGCTCACATGAGGAGCGCCCCAGGAAAGGATTACTTCATCCGAGTCACCAGCCTCAGAAATCGCAGGTTAACAGCAGCTCAGATTAGAGACCAGGTCAATGCCACACAGAGTTCTAGCAGCAGACACATCTCTACAACAACTGTTAAGAGGAGACTGTGTGCAGCAGCCTTCATGGTAAAATAGCTGCTAGGAAACCACTGCTAAGGACAGGCAACAAGCACAAGAGACTTGTTTGTGCTCAATAACACAAGGAATGGACATTAGACCAGTGGAAATCTGTGCTTGGGTCTGATGAGTCCAAATTTGAGATCTTTGGTTCCAACCACCGTGTCTTTGTGTGACGTAGAAAAGGTGAACGAATGGACTCTACATGCCTGGTTCCCACCGCGAAGCATGGAGGAGGAGGTGTGATGGTGCTGGTGACACTGTTGGGGATTTATTCATAATTGAAGGAGTACTGAACCAGCATAGTTACCACAGCATCTTGCAGAGGCTGCTATTCCATCCGGTTTGCGTTTAGTTGGACCATCATTTATTTTTCAACAGGACAATGACCCCAAACACACCTCCAGACTGTGTAAGGGCTATTTGACCAAGAAGGAGAGTGATGGGATGCTACGCCTGGCCTCCACAGTCACCAGACCTGAACCCAAATGGTTTGGGGCGAGCTGGACCGCAGAGTGTAGGCAAAAGGGCCAAAAAGTGCTAAGCATCTCTGGGAACTCCTTCAAGACTGTTGGAAGACCATTTCAGGTGGCTACCTCTACAGAATGCCAAGAGTCTGCAATGAAGTAATCAAAGCAAAAGGTGGCTACTTTGAAGAACCTAGAATATAAGACATTTTCAGTTGTGTCACACTTTTTATTAAGTATATAATTCCACATGTGTTAATTCATAGTTTTGATGCCTTCAGTGTGAAGCTACAATTTTTTATAGTCATGAAAATACAGAAAACTCTTGGAATGAGAAGGTGTGTCCAAACTTTTGGTCTGTACTGTATATAGCCACGTTTCCAGCTTAGCTCCTCCTTTTTGGAGTCTCAAATTTATCAGACATTTTTATGGTATATTTTGTGAATTTGTTATGATTGTGTCAGAAATAAATACTGCTTTGAGGAGGAAATTCAGAGATAATACAACGACAGATTTTACTTTTAGGTTGCTTAAAATACTATATTCAGCCCTATAGTTAGAGCCATACAATACCCACCATAACAGTCCCAATCATACTGTTACCACCATAACAGCGCCAGCCATTCAGTGCCCACCATAAGAAAGCAAGCAATACAGCCCCACCATTAGAGTACGTCCGCACAGCATGGTTTTCAGTCGGTTTTTGGATTTGAAAATCATCTGAAAAACCGACTGTCATCTATGGCCAGAGTCTTTAATAGAAAATCTGTCCAGTAGTCTACACTACATGGTTTTTCTACGGGCCAAATTGTCACACCGCTGGCGTTCCAAAAAACTCAAAACATGCACATTCTTCCGCAGAGTGTGCTATTCAGTTATAAGGGGGGCGGGCCAAGCTGCGGACAGAACCATCTCCCCAAAAGAATCCGTCCGGTATTTTTTCTATGCCGTATGGACGTACCTTGACAGTGCAATTAGTTGAGTGCAGCTGTCAAAAGATGAATATTACTTCCTAAACTATGAGAACAGAGACAAAGCATGTTTGTGCCCTGATGGCTGGGCACCGCATAGAGGTGCTCTGGGGACTGCATGTGCCCCCTAGGCAGTATGTTGTCCACCGATGCATTATGAATTACTGGATTATCTGATTTTTTTTACGGTCACATTTTGTTTTCATGTTTTTACATTTACTTACCATGGTCATCTCCAGGGCCCCACAGAGGACACTCAAATGCAGTGGAGATTCTTCCAAAGAAAATTTGTACCCAATGGCAGTTTCCACATTTGACCCATTATTGTCACTCTATTTTCACTTTGAAAATTTCAGGCCATTGGGTTATAGTCTGTTAATCTGGCATCAGGTTCCTGAATAGTAGAATTTTTTTGTTTTTTTAGGTCTTTGTAGATTTCATTTGTGAGAGTAAGGTAACAATGGGTTCTCTCATTAATGACAACATGTGTCCATATACCCTGCTAAGGAGATATAGTTTTTGTAGAGGAGGATCCCTTGTGGTGAACCCTTCTATGTGCCAAAGCAGAGAGCTGCTGTGTAAAGCTTTGTTCACAACACTTTTTTGACCTCCATTAATAAAACGTTATCCCAACAAATGCCACAGTGGAGCCACAGGGGTTAACTAAGCAAATGTAAGTAAACGTTTGGACTATGTTTGCTCTATTTCCCTATTGTATACGCATGGTCTATCACGCTTTTCTGTCGAGCACATATACACATAAGCATATACAATCAGGACATAGAGCAAATGTTGTCCAAAATAGACAACTACTTGCCCTGTAGACCTCCAGGACTTCATCTTCGGCAGCATATGTTAGGATAACTTTTTACATATCTTACCTCTTTATAACTTTTTTTACCTACGTAATGGATACAATCAACGGAAGCCAAAAATGTCATGTGAATGTGGCGAAAGCTTGACTGTAATGCATGGATGGGCCAGAACCCATCCATGCATTACAATATCACCAATGGATTTGAATGAACACCATGTAATGCCACATTTCTTGTGCAACAGCAGCTACACATGAAGTATCTGGCCAGACACCAACTTTTTTCTTCTTTGTACAAATTTTTTTTTTTCTGAGGGTACCCCTTTATTCAATATTTTCAACACAGCTTAAAAAATTCCATCAGAAACAATCCTTACAGCCTAAAATATCATAAGCAGTTCTTCTGTGGTTTCATACAAGAGTCTTAGAAAGTCATCAGTAATCAGAAATATTGAACAGACATTATTGTGATTAGTATACAAATGATCAGGACTTGTACATGTAGCCTTTCCTCATGCTCCTAAAATACTGCTGTGCTTTGGTTTTGATTCATAATCTAAAAGCAGCCTTCACCTTGGGGCCTATATACTAAGCAAACAAAAATTAAATGTATGCCTTAATTTTTTAGTATGTACATGGTTAAATAAGTTGTGACATTTCTGAAGACTTTTATACAATGATAAGGAAAAATACAACAAATTCTTTAAAATTATAAAATATAATAGGATATATAATTTTATATATATATATATATATATATATATATATATATATATATATATATATATATATATATATATAATAAATACTATATATCCATTTTATATAATAATATATATCTATTATATATATATATATATATATATATATATATATAATTATAAAAAATAAAATTATATATAAAATTATGTGTCTATTATACACTACAGTATATACAAGGAAAGGTACAGGTTTTCTACAGTGATAGTGTTTCTGACAGGAGTCAGGTGCACAGTATTGAAGATGCATATAATGAGCACTCAACTTTCTCTTATAGGTGGCCATACTCTTTCGAAAGCATTCGGCTGAACGCTTGTTTGGCTGAAAGGTATTCCTCCCAACTACCTTAGCCCCCTGTACACAAGCATGCTCAGCCATACGTGCATGTGTTCTTAATAGGGGAAGTGAAAAAGTCTGCGTCACATACTCATACACATTAGATAGCCGGCGGTCCCTTACATAATATGGGGGATTGGTTGATATCCATCTAATGTAGGCCTTTTGACCTAACACCATACTAATCAAGTGCTTGCTTGTTTTCTTACTACATGTATACTTAATCATCCGTTACTTCTTTCCTCAGTGTCTCTCCTGTGGCAGTTAAGTACCAGCCCAAGATTATGCAGTTTGCTCTAGAAAAAACTGCTCCTTTTAAATAGAATAACACCTTATTGACCCCTTTTTATTTTGAATACACTGAAAAATGCCCTTTATACAGTTAATAAAATCAAGCAAGATACTATTTTAAAGGAACCCATAGTAAGCGCACTGCAAAGGTATTGAAGGTCATTGGACTATTTTTTATACACTCATTGTACACTCATACACTTTATTAGATATAGTCTTCTAGTACTGAGGGCTGCCTATATTCTCAGAATAATTCTTTGTGCTATGCATGGCAAAAGGTGCTGGAAACACTTTGGGATTTTGTTCCTTGCTGACATCACAGTTTTATACAGTAGGTTAATCTCCTGTACTTGGAATTGCCTATGCTAAAGACACTTTATGGGACTGAGACCTAGTTAATGTGTAAGCCATTGGAGTGGCTAATGTAAATTGTTGTTTAACTTAAAGGTGTTCTCTCACTACAGGCATCTGAGCTGTTTCTCTGGCTTAGATTTTCAAATCTAAAGGTGGGTCTCTCCTCCCAGTAGGCGTTTATCCCTCACTGAAGAGTGGTGACATCATCACACACCCTCTCTGTTCCTGCTCACTCCCCAGTCCTCATACTGTGTGAGCAGTGGAAGAGAGTGAATGTCACAGCTCTACAGACCTCTTGCAGTGGTCAGTTATCATGCTTGGAGAGTTGTCACCTCCCTCCCAGCTTCCACAAGCAATCCTTGTAACCAGAACACCTACATTGGTGTACACAGTTATAAATATAACCTGAAATGATGAAACAAATGTGTGAAATGCAAACTGCAAGCAGAGTTATATGGGTTTGAGAAGCAGAGTGTATAAGGGTATGTTATATGGATAGGGGGAGCAGGGTATATAACGGTGTATTATATGGGTGGGAGGAGCAGAGAGCATAAGGGTGCGTTATACGGGTGGGAGGAGGAGAGTATATAAGGCTGTGTTATATGGGTGGGAGGAGGAGAGCGTATAAGGCTGTGTTACATGGGTGGGAGAAGTGGAGTGTATAAGGTTGTGTTATATGGGTGAGGAGAGTGAATCTGGTAGCTAAAGAGGCTGGGCTGAGTATATCCCAGATCTTCCACATAGAGCTATCACTGGGAGAGAAGCAGAGAGGAGAACAAGCAGCCTCACGGAGCTCAGGGGAAGGGAGAGGAAGATAATGAGAACACACAGCCAGCAGCTAGCAGAAAGCTTAGCCAATTTCACACAGCTCATTGGGGTGAGCATAGAGAGTGCAGGACAGCTAATCACAGCAAAGGGGTTGTGACCTGATCCCAGGCTGCTGAAAAGCTCTAGACACACACAGATTAGGTAACAGCTGCTATACTAAATTATTTAGATAATACAAACCAATTTCAAAAGTGCTTATTTTTACTGTCCACATCATTACATACATGATCTGTGTAGCGAGAAAACCTCTTTAAGTGTGATCTTAGGATCTGAACAGTACAGTAAATATCAATATCAAACTAGAAAATATTTTTCTTCATTTGTTCAGTTTTGGTGAACCTGCACCAACTGAAGCCAGAATTTTCCATGGCAATCTGCTGCCATGGTCAATCTTCTTCAAAGTATGACAGATGTAATGCATGACAGATGTAATGCATTGCTGTTGAGTTACTATTGACTTTTGATAAAGCTAAATTTGAACACTGTCATGCATAGAGTTGTGCCCACTGGATTTTTTTTTTTTGCTTTGCATAACATTTTTTGTAACCAGGAGAGTACCAGTTTTCAAGATACTTAAGGGAACACGTCATAAGAAAATGACCTATTGTTTGACTCATGTGTATATGTTCAAAAACCTAAGAATTTAGTTTTTTTAGTATTTTCCATATCACTGTCAATATTTTTTTTAAAAATCCTGAAATCTTGCAGTTTTCACTTTAGCCACTAGGCCGAATAATAGACTTACACTTCCTGTTCTGTGGAGAAATATTTTTTTTCAGCAGTTTCTTCATTATCAGCACAGGCAGGGTTATGCCGAAAGATGACACCAATGTTTATAGATAACACAGGATCTCCCATTCACAATAGGAGATAGTAACAGCTCATCCTGTCTGCACAGTGACGACTTGGGTCTGGGTTTGGATCTGCTCCTTTTCACAGGAATCTATGTCCATGAAGCTGCTGTAAAGCATCTCTCTAAATACTGCTTACAGATGCTCAGGCAAGATGGCCACCCCTACAATCATGTACAAAAAACTCATCTGGCCAACAACCATTCCACAGCCAAAGTCACATGGATCACCTTTCTTCCTGTGTGTTTGGTCTTGCCTATATCTTTATACAGTGCCTTGCGAAAGTATTCAACCCGCTTTACTTTTCTACCTTTTGCCACATTTCAGGCTTCAAACATAAAGATATAACATTTTTAAAATTTATTTTTTATTTTAAACTTTTGTAAAAAATTAAAAACTGAAAAGTGGGGCATGCAATATTATTCGTCCGGTCCGTGATATTGTTGCGGAGAAGTTTAAAGCCGGATTTGGATACAAAAAGATTTCCCAAACTTTAAACATCCCAAGGAGCACTGTGCAAGCGATTATATTGAAATGGAAGGAGTATCAGACCACTGCAAATCTACCAAGACCTGGCCGTCCCTCTAAACTTTCATCTCAAACAAGGAGAAGACTTATCAGAGATGCAGCCAAGAGGACCACGATCACTCTGGATAAACTGCAGAGATCTACAGCTGAGGTGGGAGAGTCTGTCCATAGGACAACAATCAGTCGTACACTGCACAAATCTGGCCTTTATGGAAGTGGCAAGAAGAAGCCATTTCTCAAAGATATCCATAAAAAGTCTCGTTTAAAGTTTATCACAAGCCACCATGGGGAGGGCACCAAACATGTGGAAGAAGGGGCTCTGCTCAAATGAAACCAAAATCATACTTTTTGGCCACAATGCAAAATGATATGTTTGGCGTTAAAGCAACACAGCTCATCCCCCTGAACCCACCATCCCCACTGTCACACATTTGGTGGGGGCAGCATCATGGTTTGGGCTTTTCTTCAGCAGGGACAGGAAGATGGTTAAAAATTGATGGGAAGATAGATGGAGCCAAATACAAACCATTCTGGAAGAAAACCTGTTGGAGTCTGCAAAAGACCTGAGACTGGAACGGAGATTTATCTTCCAACAAGACAATGATCCCAAACATAAAGCAGAATCTACAATGGAAGGTTCACTAATAAATGTATCCAGGTGTTAGAATGGCCAAGTCACAGTCCAGACCTGAATCCAATCGAGAATCTGTGGAAAAAGCTGAAAACTGCTGCTTTACAAACACGCTCTCCATCCAACCTCACTGATCTCCAGCTGTTTTCCAATGAAGAATGGGCAAGAAATTCAGTCTCTCGATGTGCAAAACTGACAGAGACATACCCCAAGTGACTTGCAGCTGTAATCGCAGCAAAAGGTGGGCACTACAAAGTATTAACTTAAGGGGGCCGAATAATTTGGCACGCCCCACTTTTCAGTTTTTTATTTTTTACAAAAGTTTAAAATATCCAATAAATTTCATTTCACTTCACAATTGTGTCCCACTTGTTGTTGATTCTTCACCAAAAAATTAAAATGTTAAATCTTTATGTTTGAAGGCTGGAATGTTGCAAAAGCTAGAAAAGTTCAAATGGGCCGAATACTTTCGCAAGGCACTGTACTTTCATGTACTGATTTTATTCTGCCATTGACTAAGTAGGTGTCTGCACTAGTTAATAGTTGCATAGAAATGACTAATAAAGTGGCTACTGAGTGTATAAACTGAGTTGACTAAAATTTGAGGCAGCTTTTTAATTTTTAATTTTATTATCAATGCACAGTACGGTAGGACTCAAGTCATTATCTGGTCATTGTATACACATGTGCTCAGAAATGTATCAATAATAGTTGATAAAAATCTACTTTTTATTTATTTTATGGTTAAATTATCCAATCATAATTTATTCATTTGTGTTTGTGAGATAGAAAAATATGCTAGGGTTCTCAGCAAAGAAAGTTAAACTATAATATGGTGCTTGCACCCAATGCAAAATGTAGTGTTTTCAGAGTTGTTGTATCCTCTTCCAACATGAATATTATAGGACACTTTAGTCATTGTGCAACATATGCATAAAACATTGTGTGACATTTACAAGCAAACGGTCGTGTGTATGATATATCGCTCAAACATTTGTATACATGATCATGGCTGAGACATTTTTTCAGATAAGTAAAAATGACATCCTACAATACCCCAATTTTGCCTGCTAGGAAGAAAACTTAGCCTCATATATCTGGTACCATTTCTGTTTGATTTTGTGACTCCAGATTATGAATACAAGGTTTTTATAAAATCTGAAGCTTAGTAATTAGGCCTCATTGTCTGAATGCTCTTCTGTTCCTTTGGGCTTTTAGATTGTGATTTATATCATATATTTTCTCAGCTAGTTTCAGCCTCCTTACCCTTCCAGACCAGTGCACTCTATGATATGTATTCTTACAGTTGCTGGCATGCGTTCATTTGATTTGTTCAGCAAATCAAAGCTCATTTGACCCTCGCTTATGCATGTAACGCATGCTCGGGTATCCTCAGCAAAGTTTTACTAAGTTTTTTACTTGGTTTTATTTGCTGCTTACAAGGGGATCAAGGTAATGTTTATTATTGTGATGATTATTGTTGAACATATTAAATAACATTTTACAGTGACTACTTTACAAATAGAATTTAATTTGTTTTCAGCATTTTTAGGACTGTAAAAAAAATGTAACATTGTGTGAAGAGTATAATAAAAATAGAAAAGTTTGGCGTTGTTTTACCAGCACTAAAACAGTAAGCATAAATTACAGAGTGGCCATCAAAAAGCTATGTTCCCATTGCACATCTGTTGTAAATTTAAAAAAAAGGTCCCACAGAAATTTAACTTTCCTATGTAAATATTGTACCGTAGCGTGTGAATGGGTATATAATATCTGTCCACATGAATTGCTGATGGAATGTCATTGCAGAATCCACACCTAAATCCTGAAAGAATCCTTAAAAGGTGAACATGGGGATCTACTAAAGATAGACAATAATTTCATGGGTGGTTTCACACACAGCATTTTTTAGAAAAATGCCACAGCAGTTTTGGATGCAGTTTTTTTTTTTAGACAAAGCCAGAAGTGGATTCAGCCAGTAAGGACAGGTGTATGTCTGTTGCTTATTTTCCCCATTCCTATTGAATCCATTCTAGGTTTTTGCTTAAAGGGGTTTTGCCAGGACGTGAGTTACTTGCCTCCTTATCAGCACAGGGAGAATATAATCAAATCATGCTGAGTCATGAAAGCTGCAGGGCTGAGAGAGAGGGGGTGAGCAGAGAGTGAGGAATAAGGGAGCGTCTCTAAACTTAGCTCAAAGAATAACATTCCAACAGTGCAGACACAGCAGACACAGACACAGGGTCCTCCACTGCACTTTCTCCCTCGTCCCTTGTAGCTCATTCAGTTTCCGTGGCATCAGGTAAAAAGTGTTTCACGCAAGCCCGACCTGTCAGCTCCTCTGGTCGTGTCTAATGCAAACTTTCAGGTAACAAAGGGGGATTGAGAAATGCTGTAGCTCTCAGAGGCTTCACTTTTTGTAATCACATATATTTAGAAAAGTGATTAAATACCCATTTTGGAGGATCCCACATCAACATTACATCGTGGTAAAACCCTTTTAAAGAACTGAATGGGAAACTACCACAAAAAATGCAGAATTGTTCTCAACTGGCAATGTTTGTTAGAAAACTGATGACTTTCTAAAATGCGCCTATCGCATGGTAAATGCAGTAAAACCTGAGACATCTACAAACTGTCGATAAAGTCTTAAACTAGTGGGCAAGGGTAGATAAAACCAGCGGAAACGTGCTAGAAACAGGAGCTGCTGTTTTTGTTATCTTTTTTTTTTTTTTTTTTTAGCTAAAGCCAGGAGTAGATTCAAAGGTAATGGGAACTATGAAGGAAGAATGGATACACTTTTCTCTTGCTGGATCCACTTCTGATTAGTGATTTGATTTAGGGTATGTTCACACGGCCAGAGGCGTAACTTGAAGCTCTGGGGCCCCAGTGCAAAAAGTGAAGTGGGCCCTCCAGCTGCCATGTGCCACTTACAATGCTAGTATCTCCTTATGTGGCAGGTCTTTTGGGCCCCCTCAGGCTGCGGGACCCGGTAGCGACTGCTACCTCTGCACCCCCTATAGCTCCGCCCCTGCACATGGTGTGTTTGATACGTTTTTGGATACGTTTTTAGATGTGTGTTTGGATCCATATTTCGGGCCCTAAATGGACCCAAACACGCATCTAACAATCTGCAGTGTGATTTACATCAATGTAAAACATGCCTTGACATTCAGACTACACATGTTTTACATGCGTCTTTCTGATGCGTCTTTGGGATCTATTCAAAGAATTGACGTGTCAATTCTTGATCCGAAAAACGCTTCAGAAAGACGCTTGTAAAACATGGAGGACGGCAAACAAGGAGCATTACTGCTGGAACAGGTAGACCAAGTTAAAAATGGTTTCCTGAGCCTGAGCTGTAGTAGTGGAACTGAAAGGGCCAAATCTATCACCTACAGTAGAACAGGTTCATACATTCTGCCGCATTCTACACTGCTTTAAAGAGAACCTGTCACATAGATTATGCCCCCTTGCTGAGGGCAGAACAAGCTAGTGACAGACCTGCAGTTTCCAGCGCTGTGTCCTTTATTCTGTAAGATGCTGTAGTTTTTGTGTATTTAATGATTAAATCTGCAGTTTTCATTCAAAGTCAGCTTTTTTTCAAACCCCGCCCATCTGAGGCTAGCCCCACCCACTACAACTGATAAACCTATTATTTTGAATAGGTAGAAACATGTGAATAACTGCCAGTGGGCAGGGCTAGCCTTTGCATGGGCATGGCTAGTATTTGGTGGGCGGGGCTAACACCTACTCATGAATAAGATTTGAGGGGTAAATGCTCTAAAACTGCTGCATCTTACAGAATATAGGGCACAGCACTGGTAACAGCAGGTCTGTCACTAGCTTGTGCTGCCCTCAGCAAAGGGGGCATAACCTATGTGACAGGTTCCCTTTAAAGAGAACCTGTCACAAGGTAGTGTCAGACCTGCTGTTTCCAGCGCTGTGTCCCTTATTTTGTAAGATGCTGCAGTTTTAGAGCATTTAATGCTCAAATCTGCAGTTTTCAGCCAGAAAAGAGTGTTTTTAAACCCCACCCACCTGATGATAGCCCCGCCCACTTCACAACTGATTAACCTATTACTTTGAATAGGTAGAAACATGTGAATAACTGTCAGTGGGCGGGGCTAGCATTTTGTTAGGCGGGGCTAACACCAACTCATGAATAAGATTTGAGCATTAAATGCTCTAAAACAACATCATTTTAAGACTAAGGGACACAGCGCTGGAAACAGCATGTCTGACAATAGCTTGTGCTGCCCTCAGGGAGCATAACCTATGTGTGACAGGTTCTCTTTAAAGCTATTTAGAACTGGCTTCTTTTTGCCTAGTTCATACATGTCACCCATTATGTTTGTAAATTCAGCTCCAAAGGAAAACAGAATGCAGCTCTAAGCATTTAGAGCAACATGTATGAACGGGGCTGCGCCAAATATCTGGCATCTTTTCAGCCCGATGTCTAGCGCAGCCCCGTTCATACATGTTTAAATGGCCCGTATGCCTATATCAGGTGCATTACAGAGTTCCTGTGGCGGTTTGTAATGCGCCCGATCTCGGGAGGCGTGAGGGGGCGGGGCGCACTAGAACCATAGCAAAGCTACATATTTATAGCTTCCCTACGGCATTTCTAGGCGCATTACTGCTGGTACAGGTAGACCACTTTCAAAGTGGTATACCAGATGCAGAAATGTCACACTAGCGCTAGAATGCGCCTGTTTTATGAGCCGCTGTATAGTGGTTTCATAAATCTGGTGCATTCTATGCCATTATTATGCACATGAAATTTGGCGTTAACACCCCAAATTTCATGCATGTTGCTCTTAATGTCATTCTGATTCCCCAATAGCTACTGAAATATGGTGTGGCACCTATGGACCAGTTGAGCTGGTAAATGAAATCGATGTACAACACTTCTACCTCCAAATGAGGGAGCTGTATATTGATGCCCACTAGTTTAGGAACTTTATACAGGACACACAATAGACTCTCACTGAACATATTAGTTAGAATGTCACTGTTTTTCTGCCTCATCAGAAATAGGGAAGTTGCATTTCAGCTAAACGTCACAGATACTTGTCTAACTCAAAAACTGAAGTTAGCATTTATTTCCAAACTAAGCAAAAGAAGAAAAACTCTGCACTTTTATGTGTTACTATAAGCAACAAGGCCAGTTTTTCTGTCGGGTTTGTTAAATGGGGAGCAGTATTCTAGGTTTTTCTTTTTACATACTTTTTACATAGATATTTCCTGCTCCACAATGTACTGACATGTAAAGGTTTGCCGTTTTCTCTCCTGATTTTACTCTGAAGAATAAATTTAAAAACCTTCATCTTTAAAAAAAGTTTTTTTCAAGATAATAACACTTTTAAAATTTGGTCATTTGGGACCCCCACTGTTCTGTCCAGTAAATGTGCCTCCTTCATTGCTTAAAATTAGACAGCTGTTTAAGTACGGTTGGGTTCACGTTACAGTATTCACTAAGTTGCAGGTATCTACCTTTTTTCCCTATACCCCAACAGCTTACTGCAACATAGTGAATACTGCAGTGTAAACCCAGACTAAATAGGATGAGCCACAGTAACAGGTATCGCCGCTGCAACTATGTAAGGTGCCGCAGCACCCTCATTGTGCTAATTGGATGTGGGGGGATTGCACTTGTGTGCACAAGCTACTAGACAAGACATATATGTAACCTGAAATGTATGCATGTTTATTGTAGGGATAGGTGGTCGATTATAGTTAAAAAAAAAAAAAAAAAAAAAACTAAAATAAAAAAAGAGATAATAAGATGAAAAAAGTAGCTAAGCTCTTGTTGGCAATAATCCTTCTGATGAGCTTCTTTCCTATTTCAATGTTTTCAGACCATCAGTTAGCCGAGCCGCTCCACAGCCGGAAAAGCTACAGAAGAATAACATCAATAAGAAAAAAAAAATCATTGAGGTAAATATAAATTTATATTTGGTTGAACTGAAATTTTTGATTGAGCCTTGTGACATCACGTTTTGCTACAACGTACTTGCACCATATTTCTGGGGGCTTTGTTTGATGATCTGTCTTCAGTATAAGTGATGTGTTATCTATATTTTGTAAATTGATACGATTCCAGCAATACCAAATATGGAGGGTTTTCATTATGTTTTAGCACTGGAAAAAATTCCAAGCACTATTTCTTAAAATTGTGCTGCAGCGCCATTTTCTGCAAACATTAACTCTTTGGTGCTTCCACCTATGGACCTAAAGGGGGGCTAAGGTGTACTTTTTATTGGTACCATTGTGGGATAGATGCAACTTTTTGACCACTTTTTATTCCAATTTTAAGGGGACAATAGATTAACAAAAAACAGCAATTATGTCATTTTTAATTATTATATTCGATGTTGTTCACCATACGGGATAAATTATGTTATATAATAATATACAAAACAAAACAAGAAAAAAGTGTATTTTTAAAACTTAACTTTTAATCTATAAGCTAAAATTGAGTACACAATTTACAAAAAACAAAAGTTGTGGGCAAAAAAGCAAAATAGGTGTGATTAAAACCCTATTATGCCCTACTTGGCCTAGAAAGCCCTATGAACCTAACCACAGGGAGATCGTCCTGAAAAAGACGCCACTGTCAGGAACATGAACCCTATATATAAATTACCCTAATTACTATGTTGGAAGAAAAAAGGCAAGTACACCTTTTTAAGGCACAATTTGCCCAAAAGTAGTCCCAACATGTTTCAATGTCCCTGGCATTTCCTCAGGGGACTGATGAGGGAATAAGTAGACAAAAAACCACCACAAACAATGCAATCCTGCACACAAAATAATAATAATAAGAATTCTAGGGAATTGAATATCAAGAGCCAAAAAGCTATAATGATACAAGAGTATAGCCTGACACTAGTTATACAGTCAAAAAGGCATTCAATGTATAATCAAAAAGGCATTTATAACGCCCAAAAGTAGGTGAAAACACAGTATTATGGGTGGATTTGGGTGGATTTCAGCGGTGTAAATACAAATAGTAATGAACCTACTATAGCCCCAATATCATAAAGGGAATGTATTAATCTGCCACTAATAGATCCCATATGCAGAATGTCACAGCCAGCAACCCCCCAAAATGAATCAGGCAACCCATTTTTTAAATCATCTATAGAGTTCACCTCATAACGTTCCTCCGGTCAGGAGTGAACTAACCCAAGATAGGGTACCGCTTGGACCTAAAAATTCAGCCACGCGTTCCCTCCGTTGTCCGCGCTACTCTGCAGGTTTTGCGTGGCGTTCCTCATAACGAGGACGCCGCTAAATTTTCCGGTTTCGGCAGAGCCGGACGTGAATGTCAGACGCCCGCCGCTGTACCCCAGGGAAAGACGAAAGAAGCATAGGCATCAGCGCTCCCTGGCTAAAAGGAGCCTGGTAGGCTACCAACGTAAGATCTAACTTATCAAAAATGGGTTTCTAACATGACAGTTATGATATTTTATATCTAAGATGTTGCTTCAGATATCGATAGACATAGAAAGAGGTTTTAGACAATATAATACAATAAATATACATAAAAATTTAAACAAAATAGTTAATAATCCATCTACTTGCAGAAAAAAAAAAAAAAAAAGGGAGGGAAGAGAAGAATGAAAGAACACAGTGGAAAAAAGAGGAAATCAAATAAAAGAACAGAAATCTAGTCTCTCATGGGGCAGTGGTCTTCAATCTGAATATCCACTCTGTCTCTTTTTGCAGCAAAAATTTGTCCCAATTGCCCCCACGATTTGGAGGGTTTACCTTATCAATAGCCATAAATTTGAGGCTTTTTGATGTCTCCAGAAATGTCTTTGCAAACATGTTTCGCTAGGTGGGTTCTCGTTGGTTTCTAATATCATTGACATGTTCCCCCACTCTCCGGCGGAATTCACGAATGGTCTTATATTCTAGACCACATACACAGGATCCTTTGTACACTACCCCCTTGCTTCTACAATTCAGGAAGTGTCTGATCTCAAAGTTCTTATCAAGAACAATACTGTGGAATGTTTTTCCAGTCTCTACAAAGTCACAGGCCACACACCCGCTGCATTTAAAGAAACCAACCAAAGGTTGATTCAACCATGTTTTTGGGGACATTCTTTCTCAAGGTGACTGTGTACAAGGCGGTCCCGGAGACTCCTACCCCTTCTGTACGTTATATGGGGATAATCACCAATCACTCCTTTGATGTCACTATCCAACTTCAATATTTCCCAATTTCTGGAGATGATTTCTCTTACCAGGGGGACTGCTCCATCATAATTCCCTATTAATCTAAAGATCCGGTCTTCCTTTTTAGTTTGCTTATCACCCGGATTCAAAAGAGCATCTCGGGAACTTTGCAGAGCATGTCTATACGCTGGTCTTAAGACACTATCTGGATAGCCCCGATCTCTAAGACGATCCCTCAGGACATTTGCTTGTACTCGAAATTCTCCAATATTAGAACAGTTGCGTTGCAACCTCAAATATTGGCCCTTAGGGATACCTCTTTTGAATGGGGTCGGATGGCAGCTTTCCCACCTTAAAATTGAATTGGTAGCTGTGGATTTTCGGAATATGGTGGTCTCTAGATCCCCCTTACTAGTTTTCATGATCATAACATCCAGAAAGAGCAAGGAGTTCAGATCTATATCAAATGTGAATTTTAAATTCAGATCATTGTTGTCATTTAGGAACTTAACAAACGCCTTGAACCGTTCCCGAGTCCCATTCCATAGGACAAGAACGTCATCGATGTAACGTATCCACAGTAGAATTTCTTCCATTCCAAAAGTGTTATAGTCCCCAAACACATATTTATCCTCCCATCAGCCCAGGAGCAAATTTGCGTAGGCAGGCGCACAGGCACTGCCCATCGCAGTGCCCCTGAGCTGGTGGCAGAATTTCCCATCAAAAACGAAAAAGTTTTTGGTTAGTAAAAATTGAAGGAGACGCAGGACAAGGCAATTGTGTTCTGCAAATTGACAGCCCCTGGTGTTTAGATAGGAATGAACAGCCTCAAGTCCACAAGAATGTGGAATAGAAGAGTATAAGGCTTCTACATCAATACTCGCTAAATAACAAGTATGAGGTATCGTAATCCCTTCTAATTTCCTCAATAGGTCCATAGAGTCACGAGTGTATGAGGGCAGAGCGGTGACAAAAGGCATTAAAATCTTATCTAGATAGTGACCCACATTTTGACATAAACTACCTATTCCAGAGTCTATCGGTCTCCCTCTCAACGGTGTTGTCAGTTTGTGTATTTTGGGGAGACAATAGAAGGTTGCCACGACAGGGAACTTTGGCAAAAGGTAATCAAATTCCTCCCCGCCAATTAGTTCTGACTGTCTAGCTTCCAACAGAATGCCTCTTAGTTCTTCCAAATAGGTAGCAGTTGGGTTGTGGTCTAAGATCACATAACTTTCAACATCTCTCAGGATGCTGTAACACATTTTGATGTAATCTTTAGTGTTCAAGATTACCACATTTCCCCCTTTATCAGAGGGTTTGATAGTTATGGATTTGTCCTTTGCCAACAGCTCAATGCCCTTAAACTCTTCTTTTGTGCAGTTCCAATCCAATCTGGGTTTTTGTAATTTCTCCATTTCTCTAATCGTTAGTTCTACAAAGAGATCAATGTATGAAAGTTCTCCCCGAGGTGGTATTCTGACACTCTTATTTTTCAGGTTCGTAAAGGGGCCCTTTCCCACTTGGCATGATGGAATTTCAGAGATACTTTCTAAAAGTTTAATTTCTTCCAACATATCAAGTGGGATTCCCAACTCCATACATTTTCGTTTGTCCTGTAAGCTGAAAAATTTGAACCAATGCAGCTTCCTTGCAAATAGATGCAGATCCTTAGTCCAATGAAATAAATTAAAATTGCACGTGGGCACAAAGGACAAACCTTTCTTGAGAATTGAAACCTCATGTTCATTCAGTGTTCGATCTGACAAATTTATGACCTCGTTATTTTTTATGGATTTCTTAGCAGAGGTGGTGTCTCCTTCAAGGGGGGCACATTTCGTAAATATGGGGTACCGCACATGTTTACTTGCGATTCCTCTGGGGATATGTGTCCCCTAAAAAACCCAAATCGTTACCGCGTCCCCTTTGATTATTTTTACATCTCCCCTTTGGTCTACCTTTCTACCTCTCCCTGTAGTATTCCTCTCAATGTCTGAGGCTTCTGTTTCAGTAGAAGATATATCTGTATCCAGATCACGTCTTGTACCTGTGTTACCTAAAAACAGATAAGCCTTATTATCTGTGAAGTCATTAATATCACGGGTGAATTGTCTATGTTTTCTTTCTTTGAGGTGATATTGGAACCGCTCAATAATATTTGCCAATTGTTTTTCTTTTGCTGCAAAATCGCTCTCGCTTGAGAAGGTTTTCGTGATCTCAATTTGCTCTTTTAGTCTATCATTCAACACTTCCAAATTGTTTCTTTCTTCTTCTAACAATAACTGCATAAATCTAATTGAGCTAGCTGTTGCCTCTTTTTCCCATTTATTGAGGAAAGAAGGGGTTCTACGTTTATTCCCAGGTATTAGGGTAATTCTTAAACCCCTCGGAACAATTCCTTTGCTGATATAAGATTCTAGACTCTGAACCTCCCACCACTATGCAATCTGTTCTTTATATATTGAAGTCAAATCCCTAAACACTGCTTTAAACGATGGTGTGTATTTCTTCTGAACAAAGTTTTGCTCAGAAAAAACCTCTTTGGCCTCATCTAGCAACAATTTAGCATTAGAGATGGGCGAATTTCTCAAAAATTCGGTTCGGTCACTTCGCCGAATTTTCCGACAAAATTCGTTTCGGTCCGAATTACTTCGGCACGAATCACGTTAAAAAACAGCTATTTCCAGGCTGCCCAGAGCCTGCAGGGTGTTACGGTCCGTTCCACGTTCCTGTCCTTATGCTGCGGCCTCTGCTGCGAACCGCAGTCGTAAACCTTTTGTTCCTATTTTCAGATCTGTTTCCTGTTGCAGTGTCACTGTGTGCGCTCCTGTAGCCGCTGCTTACTCACCTGTGATTGCTGTGCGACTTTCTCTTGCTGGCCATGCTGCTCCTCCATCTTGGCTGCTGCCCTATTCCTTGTAGCTCTATAGAGGGCGGCGGCCACATCTTCCCTTCCTTTATTCCCACAGTGTGCAGCGGGGTTGGGCTTCCTCTGCCAATCCCCTTCTACCTGTGGGTTTATAAGCCTGCTTCTCCTCACACTCCCCCCTGATCCTTGTTGTTGTTGTGTCATGTTGTTGTTTTGTTTTTGTTGTTTAGTTGTCT